>JAGDYQ010000139.1:268069-425568 GCA_021962125.1 Bulinus truncatus | reverse complement strand
AGAGAGAGAGAGAGAGAGAGAGAGATAGATAGATAGATAGATAGATAGATAGATAGATAGATAGATAGATAGATAGATAGATAGATAGATAGATAGATAGATAGATAGATAGATAGATAGAGATGGCATCTGTTAACATAAATCAAAATGTTCCAAACATAAACATATTATATAGTATGTCTATGGATCCAACATAAAAAAAATATGTTTGTTATTTGAAAAAACATGTCGTCTCTCGTCCTCTAATTGATAATTTTATTATTCCTTTACACCGGGACAGTGCTATTGAAGGTCCAATGTGTCTGGGGCTGCATACGGGACGAAAAGGGAACTTAAAAATAAGAGAGACAAGGGAACTTAAAAATTAGAGAGACAAGGGAACTTAAAAATAAGAGAGACAAGGGAACTTAAAAATAAGAGAACCACGGGAACTTAAAAATAAGAGAGACCAGGGAACTTAAAAATAAGAGAAACAAGGGAACTTAAAAATAATAGAGACAAGGGAACCTAAAAATAAGAGAAACAAGGGAACTTAAAAAGAGAGACAAGGGAACTTAGAAATAAGAGAGACAAGGGAACTTAAAAATTAGAGAGACAAGGAAACTTAAAAATAAGAGAGACAAGGGAACTTAAAAATAAGAGAGACAAGGGAACTTAAAAATAATAGAGACAAGGGAACTTAAAAATAATAGAGACAAGGGAACCTAAAAATAAGAGAAACAAGGGAACTTAAAAAGAGAGACAAGGGAACTTAAAAATAAGAGAGACAAGGGAACTTAAAAATAAGAGAGACAAGGGAACTTAAAAATAAGAGAAACAAGGGAACTTAAAAAAATATCAATAGTAAAGTTGAGGTTTGGCGGGGCTTTAAAAAAAAGTCACTGTCCAGGGCCCGTGTTGATGAGATCCGCCACTGAAAGTGTCACTTGTCAACACCATCCGGTATGTTAGATAGGTCATCAATACTGGTAGATACACCACAGGTCATTAAGATAGGTCATCAGTACTGGTGGATAAACAGGTCATTGAGATAGGTCATCAGTACTGGTAGATAAACAGGTCATTGAGATAGTTCATTATTATTGGTACAAGTCATGTCATATATATAGATGAGTAGGCTGTACATTTGTAGTTTATGTGAAATGTGTTGTTGTTGTTGTTATAAATGAGGTGAAGTAATGCAACATTAAAGTTGGCGTGACATGGTCACTTACCGCGCGCTATCGGCAGGTTGAAGGCATCGAGCTGAATACTACCTGAGAGACAAGGTACTTGTTCCGGTCCTGTTGCAAGTTCCAAATTCTATCCCATCCAGCCTATAATGGGTACCTTATAATGGGTACCTGAGATATATTGGAGAGGCGTGAGCAAAGAGCTAGTCCTCTATCTTTGTCTCCCGTTGTGCCTCCTTAGCTAATGCACTCTCGATTACAGTGTAGAAACTATGAAATAATAATGTCTTTTTAGTATATTACAGTATATTCAAAGAGATAAACATGTCATCATAACAGTATTAGAACTTTAGGGCAGGAGGGGGGTTAGGAATACCAACCGTAAAGTTTCATTACAGTTACAGGCAATCTTTCATAATTTTGTCATGAGATTGTTTACTATTTTGTACTTCTCTGTACTATCCGTCCAATCCAATCTTCCCCAGAATAAGTTAAGTACTTCCCCAGTATCTGTCTCACATCTCATGGACAACATCTTTGTGGTGAATCTATCGACAATATTTACATAGAAGATCTGGTCGGTGACTGACCGTTGATAAGTTTTTCTTCCCCCCAAAGTTCACTTAATGCAGAAGACGACGTTGAAAAAACGTTTTGGCTTAGGAGGGTTCCAGGAAAATTGTTCTTACACCGCCATGTCAACAAGGGGCGGAGCACTCGCGTTAAGTGGCCAGACATCATTCATGCCCCTGTCAGTCTTTCCACAGCCGATAACTATTTGCTTTCTTCCTATTGGTCGACGCTAAAGTCACATGACTAGAAATCCTCTTAGTGCTAAAAAAAAGAGTGCTAAGATTAAAAGAGAGCAAAATGCCAAGTTTCGAGGTGATTGATTTCATTGATCAAGTCTCGACACTAACTGGACTATCAGTGGTTTACCTGACTCTGTATCTTACTGGACTATCACTTTACTGTTGGTGAATCATTATTTCACTATATTATAAAGCAGTGTTTACAGTAAAGAATAAATTTGACTGCATTTTAGTATCAACTGAATAGAACTAACTGAACAAAAGGTACGTGAACTAATTGGTTTGTTCATTGATTGTTTGTTCAGTCAACCGGTGTTTGTAGATTTACTAAGGACGAGTTCTTGCATTATTGCCCCCTTAACTGTTAATCTTAAATCTTCGTTATAAAATGTATGTTTTATCTTTAAAAGTTGATGGGAAGCAGAAACTGAAAGTCGAAATATTTGACCACGGCAGAGAAAATGAATAACCAAAACGAATTCTAAGATTAACGTGGGTGATTCTAATGAAACATAATTTTTGTTTTTGTTTTCTGGGCCGTTGTTTAGTCTTTGGTGGCCCTAGGCAAAGACTTCCGAAAATATTTGGGTACCACAAGTTAATACACCTGTCAGGGCCCTGTAGCCTACATTTTGTTATTTATATATTTGATCTGAATAATATTTCCGAATTTTTCCTTTTAAATGTTGGTGTCATTTTATATTGAAGATAAATATTTAAATACTAACTGTGAACGATATATTTCGTAAGACAAGCTAAATTTTTGTTTACATCGCATACTTGAAAAATTCTACCTTGACTTGACATATTTCATGACATCAGATGACATATTATTTCATGACATCAGATGACATATTTCACGACACCAGATGACATATTTCACGACACCAGATGACATATTTCATGACATCAGATGACAAACAACATTTATACAGTTTTTCTTTTTTTTCACTTTTTAAATCGAAACAAACAATTTGAAAAGTTTATAAATAAACAATTCCAACACTTGTGAAACAATTTAGTGGCCACTTTATGGTGTGTCTACAACCTGGCAACAAGTCATCTGGTTGTAGTGACAATTTAGTGGTCGCTCTGTTAGTGGCACATAGTCTGGCAACATATCATATAATTAACATAATTAACATGAAATGTAAAGAACAAAATAAGTTACAATAGAAATGTCTGTACTAATATTTTGTTTATGTAATGTATATGGTGTGTCGGTCGATTGTTTTTAAATACTGATAAACTTTATGGTTAAACTGCTATACTATATTGTTTAATTAATGTACCATAAGGTTAAACTGATAAACTTTATGGTTAAACTGATATACTATATTGTTAAACTTATATAATATATTGTTAAACTGATATACTATAATTAAAACTGATATACTATATGGTTAAACTGATATACTATAAGGTTAAACGGATATACTATATGGTTAAACTGTTATACTTTATGGTTAAACTTATATACCATATTGTTTAATTAATGTACTATATTGTTAAACTGATGTACTATATGGTTAACATGCACGAACATTTTCTGAATACTTCTTACATCAGTTTTAAAATGTCTTGAACTGTAAAAAGCAAAGAATGAGAAAGTTTATAAGTCAATATAATCGTGAGACCGTAGACCTCTTGCTCCATTGATGGAAAGGTTGTTTTGTGTGTGTGTGTGTGTGTGTGTGTGTGTTATTTTACACCACCCCCTCCCCCACAATAGCCATAGGTATGTGTCATTAGACTTGCTGGAATTTAAACCCGTAACCTACATTATGCAGAGAGGGCTAACAACACACGGCTACCAAGTCCACAGATACAAAAATGTCTTTTTAAAAAAAAAGCTTAAATTATTAATTATATGTCTAATGTTATTTACCACTGGTATGCAAAGATCTCAGGGGATAAATAGCTGTCTAAAACTTTTATAGATAACACTGTATACTTTTTTGTTATAGATACACGTGTAACTCTCTGTTATAGATAAATGTATAACCCTCTGTTATAGATAAATGTATAACTCTTTGTTATAGATAAATGTATAACGCTCTGTTATTGATAAATGTATAACTCTCTGTTATTGATAAATGTATAACTCTTTGTTATAGATAAATGTATAACTCTTTGTTATAGATAAATGTATAACTCTCTGTTATAGATAAATGTATAACTCTCTGTTATTGATAAATGTATAACTCTTTGTTATAGATAAATGTATAACCCTCTGTTTTAGATAAATGTATAACTCTTTGTTATAGATAAATGTATAACTCTTTGTTATAGATAAATGTATAACTCTCTGTTATTGATAAATGTATAACTCTTTGTTATAGATAAATGTATAACCCTCTGTTATAGATAAATGTATAACTCTTTGTTATAGATAAATGTATAACTCTTTGTTATAGATAAATGTATAACCCTCTGTTATAGATAAATGTATAACTCTTTGTTATAGATAAATGTATAACTCTTTGTTATAGATAAATGTATAACCCTCTGTTATAGATAAATGTATAACTCTTTATTATAGATAAATGTATAACTCTTTGTTATTGATAATGTATAACTCTCTGTTATTGATAAATGTATAACTCTTTGTTATAGATAAATGTATAACTCTTTGTTATTGATAAATGTATAACTCTCTGTTATTGATAAATGTATAACTCTCTGTTATTGATAAATGTATAACCCTCTGTTATAGATAAATGTATAACTCTTTGTTATCTCTCTGGGTCACTCGCCTTTTTTTTTTGTTCGTCGCCCTGTGCGGCCACACAACCCTTCCTACGCCACTGGGGGGAGGGGGGATTAATGTGGATCATATCAATAAGTAAAATAATATGTTTCTGTTTTAAACTATGACAGTAAACATTTCTCTGTCAATGGGAACTAAATTACAATACGTTTAAAAATGAATTATCATATTTATTCGAGTTTTTTTTTAGAATTACCACTTGAGATATCCTCACTGTAGAGGAAGAATTAGATGTGAATAAATCTGTGAATAAATCTGTGAATAAATCTGTGAATAAATCTGTGAATAAATATGTGAATAAATATGTGAATAAATATGTGAATAAATATGTGAATAAATCTGTAGTAAACAATGCAGACATTTTTAGTTGGCATTAAAAGTAGGACTAGCGAAAATTTATTTCAAAGACATCACAGAATGTCTAACCATTACTTATGAACTAACTGAGGACTGTAGTAAGGCAATGATTAGTTTTGTCATGACATGAAGACAAGAATCACTGTAAAAAAAAAAAAGAGAAATAAAAATGAAACTGAAACAATTTTCTCAAATAAAAAAAAATCTTTCTACGTTTGTTTAATTAACAAATATTGAATTTTGTTTTTTTAATTAACAAATATTGAATTTTGTTTTTTTGACAGGATGCAGGGCTACGGGGCGTTTGGTCTCCAGCTTCAAGCCCACCACCCATTCCTTAGCCTGCACCCACCGACACACCCACTACACCTCACTTCACCTTTCTTCTTTGGGCAATATCCAGGTAAGTGACATCTTACATTGAGACTCGAACAGATTCAGCCAGGGCTGCCAAAGCTTGGGTTTTCCCCCTCCCCCCTCCCCACATTTTTTTTCCAACTACTAAAATGAAATAAAATGGATTTGTCCGTTCCTGGTTACCAACAAACTTATTTTCTTTAAAAATAATTAATTGCAAGATGCTCTAATTTCAAGGCAAACATAAAATATCCGAATACAAAATACACAGAATTTACTCTAGGTATCGAATTTAAAAACTCGTTTGGATTATGGTGCGAATTGTTTTACTTTTTCTTAATTACAATTTGTTCGAATTTTAGAGCGTTTAGGCTTAACGGTTGTAATGGCTAATATATATACTTGGTTTTTCTCCCATAGATCTTGGGTTCATTATCAGCAAATTCGTGGATACTGAAAATATTCCCAACGGCCGCCGTGGACTCAGCGTGTCATGTTTTATTGAATTTACTCAATAACAATATCATGACGTATTATATCATCCACACATGAAGACATAACATATCATATTTTACCTTATTACATAAACATCCCCACCCTATACACTCCTACATATACAGTCAAACCTATACAGTCAAACCTATACAGTCAAACCTCGGTTTACAAGTATTTTATTATACGAGTGTTTTGAAAGACGAGAAAGACGATTCAGTTTGCCCAGTTGAACGAGGCTATGTTTTACAAGACAAGCAAATTTGTTGTTGTTTATTTTCATAATACATTTTAGGAGCTAAATATACAGTGGCTGAATCGGTGTGTGTGGGGGCTTTGGTAGTGAGTCGGGTCTGCATGTTAGGGGTGCTCTACTCGCGTCGCGTCCAGTCATCCATCGTGGTACCTCCATGTTGGGATAAAAGATGGGCAATACAAAACCGTCCAATCTGTAGGACTTTACATACATAACACCGACGTAGGGGGTAAGTAGAGCGTTCGACTGCTGACCGAAAGGTCCAAAGTTCCAGTCCATGTAAGTGGCAGGACTCTTCTCAGGTATGTTGGATGTCCATAAGTCCATTCTGCTTACAGACGGTTACCCGACATTTGTAGGGGAAATTAAAGGAGGCTGTACTAGCCACATATTCCCATAGAACAGCCGAGTCTACATAGTACAGCCGAGTCTACATAAACAGATAAACTCTTAACTTCATTGGGGAAACTTGACTTACAAACATAAAACAAAATAGATATACCATCGGGGTCTTGCTTGACAAGCAGTACGTAATGGCTGCCTCTCTGGTCATCTTAAGGTGATCACTGTTAGGCCGATGACCCTAACTCGTGCTCGGTCACTCAACGTGTTTCACTTGAATAGGTCAACATCATCATTGTGTATAACTGTACTGATGTAACAATAATTGTGTATAACTGTACTGATGTAACAATAATTGTGTATAACTGTACTGAAGTAACAATAATTGTGTATAACTGTACTGATGTAACAATAATTGTGTATAACTGTACTGAAGTAACAATAATTGTGTATAACTAACTGATGTGATACTAGCACCCCATAGCACTGTTAAGAAGATATAAATAAGTTTCACTGGATAAATTCTATGTTAACGCTACACAAAAAGATGTTGATTAAGGGGAAGCAAGCCGAATTGTAAAATCCATGTAAAGGTGAGATGTTTATCACTGAGATCCTATAAACCACCATGGGACTTTTTTTGAATTCCCCTCACCATAACCTATAGTGCAATGAACATGGATGCACAAAAATAGGCGATGCACTTTAATAAATACATAAAAGACATCTTACACAATTATTAAATTCAATTACTTTATATTAAACTAGTATTTAAAAGATTTAAATTACAAAATATGTAAAGTTTGAACACCAAAGAGTTGTTACAGTACTTACACATTTAAAATGTATGAATGTGTGTTCATACTATCTGGGCTCCGATTGTCAGCCATATACATCTCTTATTGAATGTGTAATGTTTAAATTTAAACGATTAATTATGATTACTAGTCACTATAATATGTGTACACAATCTATTAAAACATCGGAAGTTGGTTGATATTATGCATCGATACATTAGCCTAGCATATATTGCAATAAAATGACGAAATGATTTGATAATATACCTACCTACAAACCCTTTAAGGCTAAAATCTACAACATATTTTTTAATGTTTTATTCAAATACTAAATATTGGTGCAGATACAGACAAACTAAACAATTTAACTATTTACATTTGGTACTTCTCACAATTATAAAAGATTGAGAAATATTTGCGAATTTATTATTTTAAAAAATGAAAAGTTTCAAATGAAAAGCTATACATGTATTTAGTTTTATTTCCAACGATATATTAGTGTTTATGGAGTCAATGACTCAAATTTCAATTATTTATCACGGGTCAGTCTGTTCATATGTGTGAGCATCTCATTATAGTGTATTATACTTATTGTAGTGTATTATACTCATTGCAGTGTATTATATATACTTATTGTAGTGTATTATATATACTCATTGTAGTGTATTATACTCATTGTAGTGTATTATACTCATTGTAGTGTATTATATATACTCATTGTAGTGTATTATACTCATTGTAGTGTATTATATATACTCATTGTAGTGTATTATACTCATTGTAGTGTATTATATATACTCATTGTAGTGTATTATACTCATTGTAGTGTATTATACTCATTGTAGTGTATTATACTCATTGTAGTGTATTATATATACTCATTGCAGTGTATTATACTCATTGTAGTGTATTATATATACTCATTGTAGTGTATTATACTCATTGTAGTGTATTATATATACTCATTGTAGTGTATTATACTCATTGTAGTGTATTATATATACTCATTGTAGTGTATTATACTCATTGTAGTGTATTATACTCATTGTAGTGTATTATACTCATTGTAGTGTATTATACTCATTGTAGTGTATTATACTCATTGTAGTGTATTATACTCATTGTAGTGTATTATACTCATTGTAGTGTATTATATATACTCATTGTAGTGTATTATACTCATTGTAGTGTATTATATATACTCATTGTAGTGTATTATACTCATTGTAGTGTATTATATATACTCATTGTAGTGTATTATACTCATTGAAGTGTATTATATATACTCATTGTAGTGTATTATACTCATTGTAGTGTATTATATATACTCATTGTAGTGTATTATACTCATTGTAGTGTATTATATAAACTCATTGTAGTGTATTATATATACTCATTGTAGTGTATTATATATACTCATTGTAGTGTATTATACTCATTGTAGTGTATTATACAAACTCATTGTAGTGTATTATATATACTCATTGTAGTGTATTATACTCATTGTAGTGTATTATACTCATTGCAGTGTATTATACTCATAAACTGAGGTTTGACTTTGTCGAATAACAGTTTTACTGTAAAAAAAAAAACTCAAATAAATAAAATTAGTGAAAAAAAGTGTCAAATGAAATACGTACACCAACAGTGGCCCTCATGTTGTTGAGTGTGTATACGACAGACCGGGCTGGCTTTAACTATTTGGCTAATAAACTTTTACCCTTAGGCTCTTGAGAAAAAACACATTGGCTCATAATATGTTTTGTTATTTTGTTTGCAACAAGTCTTAGACCTACACTAATCTTAATCTGGCCCTGGCTAGGCCCACACTAATGTTAATCAGGCCCTGGTTAGGCCTACACTATTCTTAATCTGGCCCTGGCTAGGCCCACACTAATCTTAATCCGGCCCTGGTTAGGCCCACACTGATCTTAATCCGGCCCTGGCTAGGCCTACACTGATCTTAATCCGGCCCTGGTTATGCCCACACTGATCTTAATCCGACCCTGGTTAGGCCCACACTAATCTTAATCCGGCTCTGGTTAGGCCCACACTGATCTTAATCCGGCCCTGGTTAGACCTTCACTAAACTTAATCCCACCCTGGTTAGGCCTACACTCATCTTAATCCGGCCCTGGTTAGGCCTACACTAATCTTAACCCGGCCTTGGTTACAGATATATTGTATGTTACAGATATATTGTATGTTACAGATATATTGTTGTTACAGATATATTGTATGTTACAGATGTATTGTATGTTACAGATGTATTGTATGTTACAGATATATTGTATGTTACAGATGTATTGCATTTTACAGATATATTGTATGTTACATATATATTGTACGTTACAGATATATTGTGTGCTACAGATATATTGTATGTTACATATGTATTGTGTGCTAAAGATATATTGTATGTTACAGATATATTGTTTGATGCTCGCTACGGGGCCCACAGGAAACAGAGACGAAGCAGAACAGCATTCACCAATCAACAGTTAGGGGCCCTTGAGAAAACATTTGCAAAAACACATTACCCGGATGTGGTGATGCGCGAGAGGTTGGCCATGATCACCAACCTGCCCGAGGCGAGAATACAGGTTAGTTTCATATCATCACATGTCAACACTATAATGTCATTATTAACTGGTATATAACTGGTTACAGAAACACTTCATCTGCCCCGAAGGCCCGTTAGGGCTAAGAAGGGAACTTTACTTATATATCCTTTCTAGTAGCGAAGCAAACAAATACACATGATTTAGTCTGTGAACAAAACAAAAAAAATCTTAAATAAAAAAAAAACAGTGTAGAAATTGCGCATTTAATAACACTTGGCCATAATTGTGTCAAATGTAAAAATGTCACTTGACCATAATTGTGTCAAATGTAAAAGTGTCACTTGGCCATAATTGTGTCAAATGTAAAAATGTCACTTGGCCATAATTGTGTCAAATGTAAAAATGTCCTTAGCGTTAAGCATCAGCCAATATAATTTTTTGAGACATTTGTTCCCTATGTATTTCTGTATTACATTTGACACCAAAGTATATTCCAGTGTTTTCCCCACACACCAATGACTAAAAACTCAATTTATTTGAAAGTTAACAAGATTTGACCAAGTGACTTTAAAAACCGGAAATAGTGCTGCGTCATGGATAATGCAAAGGACGGCACAATTTGAAACTTCGAGGTCAAATTTAAAAGATCGAAGATTGAAGTACAATATTTGGAAAGTCTAAGACTGAAGCGAAATAAAAGTGTTTAATAAAAACATATCAGTACTTCATAGTTGATTTCATAGTTGGCTTTACAGTTGACTTTATAGTTGACTTCTTTATAGTTGACTTCTTTATAGTTGACTTCTTTATAGTTGACGTCATAGTTGGCTTTATAGTTGTTTTCATAGTTGACTTCATAGTTGACTTCATAGTTGACTTCTTTATAGTTGACTTCTTTATAGTTGACTTCTTTATAGTTGACTTCTTTATAGTTGACTTTATAGTTGACTTTATAGTTGACTTCTTTATAGTTGACTTTATAGTTGACTTCTTTATAGTTGACTTTATAGTTGACTTCTTTATAGTTGACGTCATAGTTGGATTTATAGTTGACTTCATAGTTGACTTTATAGTTGACTTTATAGTTCGACGTATTAGTTGAAAGAGCTCGATGGTTCGTTCGTTTATGTGCATTCATCTTTCTGCCTATCTCGGCATGCGATATGAAATCGTAGATTAGTGTTCAATAATAATAGTTTCACACACGTCTAAACCTCTCGGTGTGTCCATTTATTTGTGCTGATTGTATTTATTGTATTGCTTGATTTATTCCCAACGCAGGTCTGGTTTAAAAACAGACGAGCCAAATACAGGAAGAAACAGCGCGGGGTCCGGCCAAAGTCTCAAGATGGCGACTCCGCCCTCACCGGCGGCAAATCGACAAAACAAGATGGCCGCCAGGACACTCACGTCGCTGATGACGTCAGCAAAGAGGGCTGCGGCAGGGACAGCTCCTTTTCTCTCAGCGAGGATGAGAACGAGGCTGAGAGCGAATGTCAAGACATGGACGACGAGTCCCCGGATGTGGAGGTGACGTCAGTCTGTGACAAGGATGAGGCAAAGAATGTATCGGATGAAAGAAGTCCCAGCCCAGGTAAAGTTGTCACAGATCTAGAGACGTTTTGGTCCATCGGTCTTAAAATGAAACACACCCAGTGGCGTAGTGAGGGGTGGGCAAGGGCGCATCACGCCCCTGTGCGCTAATCACAAAGGGGAGCCAATAAATGGTATATTTTATATATAATATTATTTGATTTTCGAATGGGGGGAGGGGGGCTAAAAAGGTATTGTGCCCCGGGCGCGAGTTCAGCTCGCTACGCCACTGAACACACCGTCGTGCCCAGAATCAATCAATAGAACTGGTTTAGACAATCTAAGCGCATAGACCGCTAATGATCTTCTCGCACTAGACAGTGCTTGTATCGCACTGAACAATTAAATATAAATCATTTCTCCACAAAGTTATTGACTTGCACGTCCACTGTATTTCGATTACGAAATTAATTTCAACGGGTCTCTTCAAATTGAAAAAGCCGCTGGTTTAAATAACAATGAAAAATATTTTGTATTTTAAGAAATCTCTAAATCTATTTTTAGAGCATTTTCGAAAAAAAATGCTCTATTGTCCCCGTTTTGTCTGTCCGCCCGTCTGTCCGTGTACACCCTAGATCTCAATAACCATAAGTCCTAGACCCATGATGTATATATCATTTTGTAGGTCTTGGCCTGCCAAGAAATAACTTTTTTCCATTTCGCGATCTGACCTATCAGGGCCGTAAAAGGGGCCTTAGTACCGTTTTTTACTATATAAGCTATATTAATAAAGGATCGCTATATCTCAGCAACTATAAGTCCTAGACCCATGATGTATATATCATTTTGTAGGTCTTGGCCTGCCATGTGTACATCAAAAGTTCATTTCGCGATAGGACCTCTGAGGGCCGGGCTTCAGGGCTCCTAAGGGGCTTATATATTATATATACACCTTGTACGTTCAATAACCCGTTCATTTGGTGTGAAATACTGCAGCACGTAGTTTCACCAAGATTTGTTAAGAAACTCATCAAATGAAATAGTAAGCTTGTGTTCTGAGTTTAATTGAAAGTATCAGAGCTATGCAACAATTGACGGAGTTTTCGGACGATTAAATGACTATAATTTCGAATGTTTTCAATTATGAGTCCTATTTCAGTAACCACAAACCACTTGTAGTTAGATTTAAGAGACAATAATTTTTTTTCAAATATAAAGAAACGTCTTTATAATTTTTTTTTTTACAAATATATGCATTACACAATTGAATTTATAAACATTTCCAAAATTTAAAAATATTACTAGCGCAGGACGCCACAGTAGCTAGCTAGGTCTCTCTCAGGGTTGACACGATTCACTACTAGATGTATTTATAAATCTTTAGTTAATGCAATAATTTAATAAGTTTTAACAAATACTTCATTTGCGTTTTGTTTACTGACTGTCTTCCTCAGTTTGCCCAACGCGAGATGACCTTGAACCAAGACTTGAGACCCAGCCAACTTTACCTCACGCCAGATCTTTGTCATTTCCTGACCAACTGCCCGACAGCAGGTCTGTCATAACGTCACCCATTAGATGTAAGTGCATTGCTATGAATATTTATATTACTATTATCGTGATCTCTGATTTATTTCGGACTTCATATAAACTATTAGAAATGTTTTCATATTTTACATTCTGCATTAGATCATCATTATATTTCATTGAACTATGTTTTACTGTACGCCATCAATATATTTCTTGTGTTATAATTAGCTGTACATCATCATCAAAAAGTTACACTGACTATAATTAGCTGTAAAAGGTTACTTTCCTTTAGCCCTAAAGGGCCATCGGGGCAGATGACGTGTAGAATTCATCTGTTTCTATAACCTCGGCATGTGAAGGGATTGTGTGGTTAGCACAACGCCCAGCCGCCTTTACTTCCCCATCTAAAGTCAGGTACCCATTTAAATCTGGGTGGATTTGTATCACTAATATATAACTTTTGTTATTTTCAGCCCTGGATTATCAATTCTCGTTACCAGGAACAAGAAACTTTCATCCCTACCATCTGCCACCTGGTATCGGACATCAGTTAAATTTGATAAACAGTTCCGCCAAAGACATCACGGCGCCCTCTATAGCATCACACAAGCAAGGGGCGTCGCCAGCGCCACCACACCTACATTTCCCCCTTTCACAGGGGGTGCCACCCCCTCATCTGTCCGGCATGACGTCACCTCCCCAGCTATCACTCGCCTCATCTCTGTCGCCGACGTTCTCCCTCACCACGTCACACCAGGGGTCGTTTCTGCCAGGGGCGCTGCCACCCACCGTGACCCCGTTCCCACCATGGACATCCTACTACTCCACATCACAGCTGCACGACATCCTGATGAGGTACCCACTCCGGCCGGACACCCAGCTGCGCCTGCCGACGCCCACGTCATCCAGCGGGAAAGACGCCCTTCTGTCATCCAGCGTAGAGAGTTTGAGGCTGAGGGCGCGTCACCATGCAGCATGTATTGGACTCTTGGACGGTTCTACTAGAACGTGAAATATTGACATTTGTAAATAGCAGTTATAAGTCTGTTGGTTGTCACCATGCAGCATGTATTGGACTCTTGGACGGTTCTACTAGAACGTGAAATATTGACATTTGTAAATATCACAGTTATACGTCTGTTGGTTGTCAGTCACCATGCAGCATGTATAGGACTCTTGGACTGTTCTACTAGAACGTGAAATATTGAAATTTGTAAATATCACAGTTGTACGTCTGTTGGTTGTCACCATGCAGCATGTATAGATCTTCTGGACAGTTAAGAGTATGTAAATTATACACCTGTTATTATCAATGATATGGGACGGTACTCCAAACAACATGAAATACTTAGAATTGTGATTATTAAAGCCATACCACTATTTATTGTTTATTTGCTTATTTTTAAAGTTTGGTTTAAAGTTATGATTATGTTTTGACTGAAATGTATCAGTTGAAATTGAATGTATTTTTTTCATTAAAGTTTTATGTTGAATTAAACGACTTCGTATCGACATGTTCTGTCTGTTATCTTGGCCTGAGTCAGATTAAAAGATCAGATTAATGTAGCTACATGTATACTTGAATGAAATTACTTATGTACCTGTTGTATGATTGTGTGAACGAGAAATGAATGATAAAATAAACCTGATGATTGAATGTGGGAGTGTATCGTTACTTAACTGTCGATAAAGTAAATATCTTTCTCACGGGCTGTTGAGCCAACAGAAATAAACATTTAAATCAGAAGTTGTTATTGTTATCGTGTTTGTTGTGTTTTAATAACCGAAACAACAAACTCAATGGAAGACATGATTTATGTCATGTTGTCTCCCTTTGGTCTCGCAAAAAAAATTGTGTTTATGTGTTCCTAAGTGTGTGTGTGTGTGTGTGTGTTGGTGTTTGTGTGTGATGTAAATGGGTGTCTATTCGTGTGCTCTATTGATTCCGTCTGTGTTTAACAAATTTTGTCAACCTGATCTGAACATTTTTTTTCAAACAATTCTCTTGACTTTCAATCTCGGCGGCTGTTAGCGTCAAGTGCTACTAAAAGCCCTTGTTTATATTTTAAAGTCAGAACTTAGCCATTTTTTTTTAACACAACCTTAGAGTATAGTG
Organism: Bulinus truncatus; assembly: GCA_021962125.1. Classification (NCBI taxonomy): domain Eukaryota; kingdom Metazoa; phylum Mollusca; class Gastropoda; family Planorbidae; genus Bulinus; species Bulinus truncatus. The sequence goes on along the minus strand of JAGDYQ010000139.1, from coordinate 410,470 downwards.
GTGGGCAGGCATATAGCGGCTCGCGGGCCGCGTGCTGGTCTTTCACATGAGTGGTTCGGCCTTTATTGACAGGATTTTTTTTTCAATATCTCCTTAGTTATCTGTCTATCAATTATAAATAAACCCATTCCTTATGTGCCCCCCCCCAGGGGCGTCTTTCTGAGCCCCTCCTCCTTTTTTTACTGTCAGATTCTTTTGACAGCCACTACATCTTTTTCTTTTGAGTTTATTTAGAATTATGAGGATACTAACGTTCAATGAAAATGACCAAAGTAAATTAATGTTGAATATTGACGACACTTTAAATACGAGTTTACTGCTACTGATATTATTTAACTACTAGCTGTACCCTGCAAAACCTTTACATAGAGTTATATCACCTTAGGCTTGATCGGTAGGCTAGGTTATTTTTGGCTACGGGCAGATCCGATTTTTTCATGATTTTTTATTATTAAAAGTTTGATGATTTTAAACTGGAATACTGTTGTATTAATCCTTTACTTTCGATTTAAAGCAGAATCCACACCGCTGTTATTTATATAGATGATACAAAGGGTGTTTAATATATTGGAATGGGTGTGTGTGTGGGGGGGGGTCTTACCTAATATAAAGAATTTTTAAAAAAGTAAAAACGTAATATAAAGTAATGTGAGCTGTTGGGGGGGGGGGGGGGCGAATGTACCTGCTGGGCAGACAGATAGACTAGATGTGACTCAGTACTCACTTGCGTAGATTTCAAAAATTTAATTGAAATGTTTCTCAGTGAACTATTCTATTATGTATATGTTACATTAATTAGTGATTAGGATATTATTAAATCAATGGTTGAGATATTATTAAATCAATGGTTGAGAAAATATTAAATCAATGATTGATATATTATTAAATCAATGATTGATATATTATTAAATCAATGATTGAGATATTATTAAATCAATTATTGATATATTATTAAACCAATGACTCTTGGCATACAAATATTGATGTAAAGAAAAATGTTTCATTGAAATGTATGTAATAGATTGCATCGTGTATATATATATATGGTTGACATATTGTACCTGTGGTTGCCATATTGTATCTATGGTTGACATATTGTACCTGTGGTTGACATATTGTACTTATGGTTGACATATTGTACCTATGGTTGACATATTGTACCTATGTACCTATGGTTGACATATTGTACCTATGGTTGACATATTGTACCTATGTACCTATGGTTGACATATTGTACCTATGGTTGACATATTGTACCTATGGTTGACATATTGTACCTATGGTCGACATATTGTACCTATGGTTGACATATTGTACCTATGGTTGACATATTGTACCTATGTACCTATGTTCGACATATTGTACCTATGGTTGACATATTGTACCTATGGTTGACATATTGTACCTATGGTTGACATATTGTACCTATGGTTGACATATTGTACCTATGTACCTATGGTTGACATATTGTACCTATGGTTGACATATTGTACCTATGGTTGACATATTGTACCTATGGTTGACATATTGTACCTATGTACCTATGGTTGACATATTGTACCTATGAAGCAATATTACTATTAGACGCTATTTAACGCTATCATCAAACGTCGTATATAGAGAGATATGTTCAGCTGAATTAATTATACAGGTACGAGTCCAATGAATTATTTAAACTATAAATAGTGTTTAAAACTATGACGACCATTCAGTATGGGTTACTTTTTATTCAACAATGGGGCAGTCTGTTTAGTACCATGAACGCTGAAATACAACTCTTTATTCATTCATTTATCTTTAGATAGATAGATATCATTGATAGATAGTAGAATAAACAATTATAATATTTAACAAATAGTACATAATGTAATAAGCTAACTTAAACATAATAGTTACTTAATTGTTGATCGAAACAATAATATACTTCCTTTGACCGATGTAAGCTTCTAGTTTCAGAATTATAATTTGTTTTTAAAAGACTGCTATCATATTTGATTAATATTTTTAATAACACATAGTATAATATATTTGATTTTATGTTTGCACAACAAACCCTAAAAGAAATAAAAAATATATACCTGACACCAGGGGAGGGGGTCGGAATGTGTTACGTGTTTAAATAATTGTTTTAATGTACTTTAAATAAAACTTATCTAATTTTAACACACCGACACGTTGCATCCATCAGGGGCAGTCATTCAGTTATAGAATGATGATTAAAACTTTCCTGTGTTTGTGCCCCTTGGATTGTGTCACTAAATCTGAACCGAACATGTACAAATTTCATGCGGGTTGCGACAAATTTATAATTTACTTAGAATTAATAATACAATTATATGACCGAGGATATATATATATATATATATATATATGTATATGTATATATATATATATATATATGTGTGTGTGTGTGTGTGTGTGTGTGCATAATTAGCATCTATATCTTTCTATATGTTGCGGAAAAATTTGTAAATCTGTAGAGTATAAAAAGGAAATCTATATTTATATTCATAATTATTGGCACGTTTAATTCTCTCCCTTTGATCCTAGTGTTTTTCTATTCAAACTGGGCCACGAAAACAAAACAGTTTTTTAGAGCATTTTCTAAAAAAAAATGCTTCTATTGTCCCCGTTTTGTCTGTCCGTCATCACCCTATATCTCAATAACCATAAGTCCTAGACCCATGATGTATATATCATTTTGTAGGTCTTGGCCTGCCAAGAAATGACTTTTTTCATTTCGCGATCTGACCTCTCAGGGCCGTAAAAGGGGCCTTAGTACCGTTTTTTACTATATAAGCTATATTAATAAAGGAGCGCTATATCTGAGCAACTATAAGTCCTAGACCCATGATGTATATATCATTTTGTAGATCTTGGCCTGCCATGTGTACATCAAAAGTTCATTTCGCGATAGGACCTCTGAGGGCCGGGCTTCAGGGCTCCTAAGGGGCTTATATATTATATATACACCTTGTACGTTCAATAACCCGTTCATTTGGTGCTAAATACTGCAGCACGTAGTTTCACCAAGATTTATTAAGAAACTCATCAAATGAAATAGTAAGCTTGTGTTCTGAGTTTAATTGAAAGTATCAGAGCTATGCAACAATTGACGGAGTTTTCGGACGATTAAATGACTATAATTTCGAATGCTTTCAATTATGAGTCCTATTTCAGTAACCACTAACCACTTGTAGTTAGATTTAAAAGACAATAATTTTTTTTCCAATATAAAGAAACGTCTTTATAATTTATTTTTTACAGATATATGCATTACACAATTGAATTTATAAACATTTCCAAAATTTACAAATATTTACTGAAAGATAGCATACGTACTGATACATAACATGAAAATGCGCTAACACGTCCTGTGTCCAGAATGGAACAGGCTTAATTGCTTGTTTTATTGTAAGTGACGAAGTTTAAAAGTTTAAGAACCACTACTTTACAATAAGGTTATATAAAATAAAATGACTATTTAGAATTTTTCGAAAATATTTTCTTTTTAATATAAACAAAATATCATCTCCCACAAATGTATTAATTTCACACACATTTCGTAAGAAAAGCAAGTAAAATATCGCAAAACATTTTAAATATTTTGAAGGAACAGAATGTACATTTTTTTATTCAAAATAACAACAACAAAAAAATACATACTATCATTGGCGTCACATGGCGGGGGGGGGGGTGCGGTTCGTACCAGGAGACACCCTCCTCCATAGTGACTCCACGACATACAATGTATGTTTACATCAATGCTCCGTTCTATTACAGAGACAATGAACAGTGATGAAAATAGATTAATATAGACGGACGTATTATACATAGGGTTCGATGTACACATTTCACCTGTACATTATAGTCAGTCTGGATGTACACATTTCACCTGTACATTATACATTAGTCAGTCTGGATGTACACATTTCACCTGTACATTATGCATTAGTCAGTCTGGATGTATACATTTCACCTGTACATTATACATTAGTCAGTCTGGATGTACACATTTCACCTGTACATTATAGTCAGTCTCGATGTACACATTTCACCTGTACATTATACATTAGTCAGTCTGGATGTACACATTTCACCTGTACATTATAGTCAGTCTGGATGTACACATTTCACCTGTACATTATAGTCAGTCTGGATGTACACATTTCACCTGAACATTATACATTAGTCAGTCTGGATGTACACATTTCACCTGTACATTATACAGTCTGGATGTACACATTTCACCTGTACATTATACATTAGTCAGTCTGGATGTACACATTTCACCTGTACATTATACATTAGTCAGTCTGGAAGTACACATTTCACCTGTACATTATACAGTCAGGATGTACACATTTCACCTGTACATTATAGTCAGTCTGGATGTACACATTTCACCTGTACATTATACATTAGTCAGTCTGGATGTACACATTTCACCTGTACATTATGCATTAGTCAGTCTGGATGTATACATTTCACCTGTACATTATACATTAGTCAGTCTGGATGTACACATTTCACCTGTACATTATACATTAGTCAGTCTGGATGTACACATTTCACCTGTACATTATAGTCAGTCTGGATGTACACATTTCACCTGTACATTATAGTCAGTCTGGATGTACACATTTCACCTGTACATTATACAGTCTGGATGTACACATTTCACCTGTACATTATACATTAGTCAGTCTGGATGTACACATTTCACCTGTACATTATACATTAGTCAGTCTGGAAGTACACATTTCACCTGTACATTATACAGTCAGGATGTACACATTTCACCTGTACATTATTCAGTCTGGATGTACACATTTCACCTGTACATTATACAGTCTGGATGTACACATTTCACCTGTACATTATACATTAGTCAGTCTGGATGTACACATTTCACCTGTACATTATGCATTAGTCAGTCTGGATGTACACATTTCACCTGAACATTATACATTAGTCAGTCTGGATGTACACATTTCACCTGTACATTATAGTCAGTCTCGATGTACACATTTCACCTGTACATTATAGTCAGTCTGGATGTACACATTTCACCTGAACATTATACATTAGTAAGTCTGGATGTACACATTTCACCTGTACATTATACATTAGTCAGTCTGGATGTACACATTTCGCCTGTACATTATACAGTCTGGATGTACACATTTCACCTGAACATTATACATTAGTCAGTCTGGATGTACACATTTCACCTGTACATTAGTCAGTCTGGATGTACACATTTCACCTGTACATTATACATTAGTCAGTCTGGATGTACACATTTCACCTGTACATTATACATTAGTCAGTCTGGATGTACACATTTCACCTGTACATTATACAGTCAGGATGTACACATTTCACCTGTACATTATACAGTCTGGATGTACACATTTCGCCTGTACATTATTCAGTCTGGATGTACACATTTCACCTGTACATTATACAGTCTGGATGTACACATTTCACCTGTACATTATACATTAGTCAGTCTGGATGTACACATTTTACCTGTACATTATACAGTCTGGATGTACATATTTCACCTGTACATTATACATTAGTCAGTCTGGATGTACACATTTCACCTGTACATTATACAGTCTGGATGTACACATTTCACCTGTACATTATAGTCAGTCTGGATGTACACATTTCACCTGTACATTATACATTAGTCAGTCTGGATGTACACATTTCACCTGTACATTATGCATTAGTCAGTCTGGATGTACACATTTCACATGAACATTATACATTAGTCAGTCTGGATGTACACATTTCACCTGTACATTATAGTCAGTCTCGATGTACACATTTCACCTGTACATTATACATTAGTCAGTCTCGATGTACACATTTCACCTGTACATTATAGTCAGTCTGGATGTACACATTTCACCTGTACATTATAGTCAGTCTGGATGTACACATTTCACCTGTACATTATACAGTATGGATGTACACATTTCACCTGTACATTATACATTAGTCAGTCTGGATGTACACATTTCGCCTGTACATTATACATTAGTCAGTCTGGATGTACACATTTCACCTGTACATTATACATTAGTCAGTCTGGATGTACACATTTCACCTGTACATTATACACTAGTCAGTCTGGATGTATACATTTCACCTGTACATTATACATTAGTCAGTCTGGATGTACACATTTCACCTGTACATTATAGTCAGTCTGGATGTACACATTTCACCTGTACATTATACATTAGTCAGTCTGGATGTACACATTTCACCTGAACATTATACATTAGTAAGTCTGGATGTACACATTTCACCTGTACATTATACATTAGTCAGTCTGGATGTACACATTTCACCTGTACATTATACATTAGTCAGTCTGGATGTACACATTTCACCTGTACATTATACATTAGTAAGTCTGGATGTACACATTTCACCTGTACATTATACATTAGTCAGTCTCGATGTACACATTTCACCTGTACATTATAGTCAGTCTGGATGTACACATTTCACCTGTACATTATAGTCAGTCTGGATGTACACATTTCACCTGTACATTGTACAGTCTGGATGTACACATTTCACCTGTACATTATACATTAGTCAGTCTGGATGTACACATTTCGCCTGTACATTATACATTAGTCAGTCTGGATGTACACATTTCACCTGTACATTATACATTAGTCAGTCTGGATGTACACATTTCACCTGTACATTATACACTAGTCAGTCTGGATGTATACATTTCACCTGTACATTATACATTAGTCAGTCTGGATGTACACATTTCACCTGTACATTATAGTCAGTCTGGATGTACACATTTCACCTGTACATTATACAGTCAGGATGTACACATTTCACCTGTACATTATTCAGTCTGGATGTACACATTTCACCTGTACATTATACAGTCTGGATGTACACATTTCACCTGTACATTATACAGTCAGGATGTACACATTTCACCTGTACATTATACAGTCTGGATGTACACATTTCGCCTGTACATTATTCAGTCTGGATGTACACATTTCACCTGTACATTATACAGTCTGGATGTACACATTTCACCTGTACATTATACATTAGTCAGTCTGGATGTACACATTTTACCTGTACATTATACAGTCTGGATGTACACATTTCACCTGTACATTATACATTAGTCAGTCTGGATGTACACATTTCACCTGTACATTATACAGTCTGGATGTACACATTTCACCTGTACATTATAGTCAGTCTGGATGTACACATTTCACCTGTACATTATACATTAGTCAGTCTGGATGTACACATTTCACCTGTACATTATGCATTAGTCAGTCTGGATGTACACATTTCACCTGAACATTATACATTAGTCAGTCTGGATGTACACATTTCACCTGTACATTATAGTCAGTCTCGATGTACACATTTCACCTGTACATTATACATTAGTCAGTCTCGATGTACACATTTCACCTGTACATTATAGTCAGTCTGGATGTACACATTTCACCTGTACATTATAGTCAGTCTGGATGTACACATTTCACCTGTACATTATACAGTATGGATGTACACATTTCACCTGTACATTATACATTAGTCAGTCTGGATGTACACATTTCGCCTGTACATTATACATTAGTCAGTCTGGATGTACACATTTCACCTGTACATTATACAGTCTGGATGTACACATTTCACCTGTACATTATAGTCAGTCTGGATGTACACATTTCACCTGTACATTATACATTAGTCAGTCTGGATGTACACATTTCACCTGTACATTATGCATTAGTCAGTCTGGATGTACACATTTCACCTGAACATTATACATTAGTCAGTCTGGATGTACACATTTCACCTGTACATTATAGTCAGTCTCGATGTACACATTTCACCTGTACATTATACATTAGTAAGTCTGGATGTACACTTGAGTCTATTGACAGTCTATCTGCCATATAGTGACCACTTGAGTCTATTGACAGTCTATCTGCCATATAGTGACCAGTTGGGTCTATTTATAGAACATCTCCCATGAATTAACAGGAATAGATAAATAGTGTAACAAATGAACAATATGAATTATATCAAATTAAATTTCTTTTCAAACACGCCATAATTAATAAAAAATTAACATTCTGGAGACAATAAGTGGACAGTTCGTTCGATTAGGCTGGTCACAAATACAATATTTCAAGGACCGTCTTATGATCATCAAAGGCCCTAGAAACTATTACATCTAAAGGAACTACCCGACCCCCCCCCCCCACCCCGTAATCAACAGTTATTCTAGGACCAGTTCTCGTTACTTTAAAATTACTTCGTATAATTGCAATAAAATACTGTTCAGTTATGCAGAAATGTAATACATTAGATCAACAGTTGTAACAAATTATTTACATGTCAGTACATTTCATTTGTAAATATTACATACATAAATAAAGGTGTGCTTATTTGCACAAGTGTTTTTTTTTTAGCCTAAGTATGTGTTTGAATTTATATGTAGGGTGTATGGCACAATGTACATATATTATGTAGGGTGTATAGTTCATTGTACATATATTATGTAGGGTGCATAGTTCATTGTACATATATTATGTAGGGTGTAGAGCACAATGTACATATATTATGTAGTGTGTATAGCACAATGTACATATATTATGTATGGAGTATAATACAATATATATATATATATATACACACACACACACACACATATATATATATATATATATATATATATATATATATATATATATATAGCTGTGATTCCTAAAGTGTTTGGAGGGGGTACACCATGTTAAGAACATTGGGCAATCATGCACGGCTAAAACGAAAACTATGAAATGAGGGGAAACCATGACCGTAAGAGCAATAGGCAACTTTGTTTTCCTTTTTTAGGGGTACACAGTACACAGTATTAAGACAATAAATAAGGGGGTACACAGTATTAAGACAATAAATAAGGGGGTACACAGTATTAAGACAATAAATAAGGGGGTACACAGTATTAAGACAATAAATAAGGGGGTACACAGTATTAAGACAATAAATAAAGGGGTACACAGTATTAAGACAATAAATAAGGGGGTACACAGTATTGAGAAAATAAATAAGGGGGTACACAGTATTAAGAAAATAAATAAGGGGGTACACAGTATTAAGACAATAAATAAGGGGGTACACAGATTTAAGAAAATAAATAAGGGGGTACACAGATGTCATAAGTTTGGGAAACACTGCAGCATGGCATGTATTAATAGGATCAAATGTTTATTTACATATGTACATATTGTGAGTATAATTTAATTATGATAATGTAAATACATATGTCAGCCTATATAACGCGTCTTCAAGCAGTCAGAATATCATAATACTCTGTAGCAAATAGTTTTTTTTTTACCCAGGATCCACTAAAGGTCAAACGAAGGTCATATTTTATAAGACGCAGTATCCAGGACGTAATGTGATATTCAAACAACAGGAATGAACTTCCTAGGAAGTTAAAATATGTCACACTGTTTACGTTATATCTATATTAAAAAGAAATATTGCATGCAGTAATCCAGGCAACAATATTTCTAAATTTAAATCAATCAGGATTAATTTTTTTTAGTGAAAGAAACATTTTTTAGGGTCATTAAACTTTATTTACAATCGATATATTTAAAATTGACTCACGATGTTGTGGTATAGGGTTCTTTAAATTACAACAATATTTTTTAAATAGTCTATAATACAATTGATACCGTTTTTTTAATGCACTTAAAAAAGATCACATTTAAAAATATAGAAATTATAGGAGACTTGGGGGAAAAAAAGCATGGGCACTTAATTATAAGCTTTATTTATTTATTTTGCAATTTAACTGTGAATATTGTTTAAACACAATAATACCAGCCATTTGTTGACAAACACAATAATACCAGTCATTTGTTAACAAACACAATAATTACAGTCATTTGTTGACAAACACAATAATTACAGTCATTTGTTGACAAACACAATAATTCTTTAGATTTTTTTAAATACACAATAATTCGTCATTTTTTCCCGGTGCAAAAAGGAATATAGGAATATATATATACTGGGGAATCCCCGAAGATTCGTGGAAAAGTTTGGCAAAACCCCCCAATATCGGTCAGACAAGAATCCAAAGAACCGTTATAAAGACCGATCTCCCTCCCCCCCCCGTTCCCTATACTTGTTTATAAGATCCACATAATGGACTATCGTTGGTGAACTTAAGGGATAAAAAAAACCAAAGTCTTTGGGATATTTGATGACGTAATGAAAATTCTTTGTCCTGAAAAAAAAAATCACATTAAATACTCTTCTCGCACCCAGCCCTTGTTGTGTTATCTGTGTTTGCAGACACATTTAGAACAAAAACAAAATCAGAACAACTCAAGCCAATCCCAGCACAATAGGTATTATGGGTATTATTTATGGCTCTAAACGCCTCACATAGTAAAGTTTAAGGGATTAAGTTCCTTAGCCCTTGTGAGCCCATCGGAAATGATGAAATATTTCTGTAGCCAAAGTCCAATGAGAGGGGTTGTGAGTCTAGTATTCTGCCAAAATGGTTCATGTATTTATGTATGTTTAAGCAAGAAGCGTTTAAAAGTCATACCAGCCAAGTTCAAGTAGTGGGTTAAGCTAAGCTGTCTACAAACGCTTGAAATATTTCAATAGTGAGACTCTTTCTGGGTCGCAGACGGCATTAGCCAGATTTTTTAGCTATAAAGGGCTAATTTTTTTTTAGATTCTCAGCTGTCGAAAATTTTGTTGTGTTTTCTACTGGATCTATTTCACTCAACCTAATCTGGCCCTACGATGAGCCCATTTTTAATTGCTAATAGAGATGTGCACTTTTCTGTTTCAAACGTAATAGAAAGTGAGATATTTGAGCTCCACGGGATTATATTCTGTTTCAATTGTCTGTATACGAAGATAATTTGTGGTAATGAGCTCCGTAATGTTGCTGTCCAAGTGGTATACATAATGGTAAAAACGCAGTGTTAATGAAAATCTTCATAACTCAGATACAAAGTGAGTACGCTCAATACTGTCATAAAATAATACAATATAAATATACATAGGCCATGTCCTCTAGCAGTGGCTAGCACAACCGCCATCTTCTGGTGCTGTTTGCTGGGGGTGTATACTGAGTGGTGCGAGATTCTCTGAGATAGTTGAATACTGTAAGATAAAGACAGTGTGAGTATATAATTGACATCCTAGCTTATAGACAAGAGGTAGCCAACCGTTCACGCTTCAGTATCTAGACTAGGGAGCGACCGATATGCCTTTTTACCGATAGTCCGATACCGATATTTTCCCCATCATTTTTACCGATACCGATATTTTGCTAATAATGAAAGGGTGTCTTGCAGATGAAAAATATTAGAAGAACAAAAGATTTGAAAAGACAGACCGGAAGACCAAAGAGAGAAACACAAACCATGCCTGCATAATCTCAGAAATCTGCATGTTTATTGTTTAAAATCAAACAATTTGTTGTTTTTACTTTTTACTTGTACACAAACAGAAAAGTAAGATTAAGTTGTAAATAATTAATGTCAAACTAAAAAAGTAAAAATGTATTAATTGTTAATTGTAACTTCACTAACTTGTGAAAGTTGTGATGAAATTAAAATAATTTTCTTCGTTAATCTTTGTAATTTTTACTGAATTTACTTGTAGCAGATTTTTTAAAAAGTTTGAAAAATTAAAAACACTTAATTATATCAGTAAATCACTTCACTCAGGTGAACAGTTAACTGGAAGTCTGTAAATAAACTTTAACTGTAAACCAAAACCAGTTTAGAGTTACTAGATTTGTGAAAAAAAAAAACAATGTATCGGCAGCCAAATAACGGCCGGTCCGATAGTTAACCATAGTGCCAATATCGGTTCGATTATCGGTCGCTCCCTACAAAAATCGGCCAATCCGATATTAACCGATAGTGCCAATATCGGTCCGATACCGATCCGATTATCGGTCGCTCCCTAATCTAGACTAAATGTAGCTAACCCTTCACACTTCACCAACTATAGACAAGGGGTAGGGAAACTTTTACACTTCACCAACTAGACAAGAGGTAGGCAAACTTTTACACTTCATGATTCAATTTTTTCAACTGAGCTATTCACTGAAATTATTATTTATTGTTTCAAAAGGCAAGTCAGACTCAGTGTGCCACTTCTGTTAATATTTTGGCGCAACTTTGGGCCGTGGGCTGTAAAAGGATATTCCTGTACAAGACCATAACAGAATGTTGAGTTTATGAAATTTAAAACATTTTCAAAAGTATTTGCTCAAAATAATGGTGAAACACTGTTTTCACATTTGATTTAAAATAGATCAGACCAGAAAACAGAATCTAAAAGTAGTTACAATAGTTCAAGCTAAAACTGAAGTCAGACGCTATTTTCACAGTCTATTGGCAGTAAGTTTAATTAAAATACTAAGCTGATTCTAAAAAATTATTTGAATAGTCCCTGATAAACCAAACGGTGGTAAAATACTACATTCATTGTCTGATAAGTCTGCCCAGAACATTCAACAGATACAACACTCACAGTGTTACTACAGTAAACCAACAACACACAGACCCAGGCACGCCGAGAGGGGGGGCAGATAGGGGGGGGTCGTTGCCAGGGGGCCCGCATCTGTAAGGGGGCTCAGCCGCTCCGACCATGTCAATTTTTTCACGACTTATTGTTTATTAAGGGGCCCGCAACGATGTCCTGCCCTGGGGCCCGTGTTGGCTCTCGGCGCCACTGCACAGACCCCATCTCTAAAGGGATCATAGTCTGTTTTAAATTGATTAGAAAATTTGTTGGCGTGATCGGGGTGACGAGGGGAGGTGTCGTATAAAATGACATCACTTGGTGATAGGGTGTCATCAGAGGGACCCCGGGCTAATAGGTCAGGGGCCAACAACCTATCGTACTAAAATGTACTAACTACACCAGACACAAGCCAATCACTTCTGCAAGAAGCATATATAGGGGATGGATGGTTGTGCGATAATGCGCTTGACTGTCGACCCGAAGGTCCCTGGTTCGATCTCCGGTGAGGACCAAATGGATATTTCAGGTCATTGTTAAAGGCTCCGCTATATCTCCCGTGGTGCCTCCATGGTCATTTGCATTATCGAATATGGTGGAGATGAAAGATGGGCACTGCAAAATACGTCCCATTAGTGGTTTCAAGGATCTAAGAGATTTCATCTCATACATACAGGGACTTCACACACAATAAACATATATTCCAGGACATTAACACATACAGAAATTTTAATAAACTAAAAGAAAGTAGTTAAAACGAATATTCTTATATATTACGCTTGATAACACGTTAGACAACACACTTGAATTACACTAGACAATACACTAGACAACACACTAGACAATACACTAGACAACACACTGCACAATACACTAGACAATACACTTTATAGCACACTTGACAATACACTAGACAATACAATAGACAACACACTTTATAGCACACATGACAATACACTAGACAGTACACTAGACAATATACTAGACAATACACTAGACAATACACTAGACAATACACTTGACAACACATTTGACAATACACTAGACAATACAATAGACAACACACTTTATAGCACACATGACAATACATTAGACAACACACTTGACAATACACTAGACAACACACTTGACAATACACTAGACAACACACTTGACAATACACTAGACCATACACTAGACAATGTACTAGACAAATAGAAATACTTACATCTTGACGTTCTGCTATTGCATCTAGACAAAGAGAAAGAAGTAAGATGAGACAATAAGTGGTGAGGTAAGTATTCAACTTAAAATCTAATTTTGACTGTATAACGGCAGTGATATGTGTAGACTTAAACTCTACAGAATATCATATCGGGTGAACTGAGGTGTCAGGTATACCAGCTTATCAAACAGAATAGCTAATGTCAACGTCATCTCTACTACTCTATTTCTGTCAATGTATTTTCAACTAAGTAAATATATCTGTCTGTCCGGCTGTCTACGCTAGTCTGTTTTTTTTTTCCTCTGTCTGTCTGTTGTTCGTACAAAACATAGACTTACCCTGTGTCTCCTCCGTGACAGTGCCAGGGGGAAAGTCTGTGGAGTTACAATAGCCGCTGTCTGCGTCTGAGAATAAAACGAATAAAAGTTTGACGGGTTGGAGTCTCATCTCATTAAAAGCTGACAGTTTGGAATATCATAAATTTAAAATAATGACCATATATGACCATTTGGAATATCATAAATTTAACATAATGACTATATTTGACAATTTGGAATATCATAAATTTAACATATTGACTACATATGACAATTTGGAATATCATAAATTTAACATAATGACCACATATGACAATTTGGAATATCATAAATTTAACATAATGACTACATATGACAATTTGGAATATCATAAATTTAACATAATGACCATCCATATATGACCATTTTATGATCCATACGACAACATCTCAAAAGAGTGATAATGTAAGCATGGTGGGACATTAATAATGTGGATCTCTAGCATGGTGTGACTGTAAGGATATAGACCTCTAGCATGGTGTGGCTGTAAGGATATAGACCTCTATAATGGTGTGATTATAATCTTTTAGACCTCTAGCAAGGTGTGAATATAATCGTGAGGGCACAAGGAGAGCCCCATAAGTTTGGGCGGTCCTGCTAAGACGCTTTAAACTATGTACAAAGCCACACAGACTTACCTCTCCTTCCGACATGAGCCGGGTGTTTTCTGGCATGGTTTAGAAGTTTGTCTTCCAAATCCTGCAGCAGCATTTTGATGGTCTTCACTTGTTCTGCGAGTGAGCTAATACAACACGAAGAATCAAGTTGCACTTTACATTGTCCAATAATTTCCGCCATTTCCAGTTTTTTAATAGTGCACTCGAGTTCACACTTCACTTTTATCAAGGTGTCTATGCTATTCTTAATCACATCACAGTTTAAACTGTCTCTTAGGTCCACGTGCTCGCTCATTTTTTTTTTATTTGCGTTTTCTAGGTCACCGTGAGTTTAATTTTAACTGTTCATGAAAATAAGGGAAACATGTATCATTCAGACAGCCATTTAAAACCACGTAGCAGCTGGAAGAGAAAACGTAAACAAATTGTAAAACGCTACAAAATCGAAAAAAATGCTTTAAAATCCAAGCCCATTTTCTAGAGCAGGGGTTGGCAAACTAGAGCTCGAGAGCCAATACCGGTCCCTTAGGTCAGTACTTCGGGCCTGCCGTATGTACATACATTGGATTAATAAAATGTAAACAATATGAGACGTTGGGGTAAAACAAAATTTTAAATCACTATGCGGCCCGCTCTTGTCATTCTTTCAGTTATCCGGCCCGCGGTAAAAAAAAAAAAGTTTGTTGACCCCCCCCTATTCTAAATCTCGCATATCGTTATTTCGTTATATCGTTATGTCGTTATTTCGTTATATCGTTATGTCGTTATGTCGTTATGTCGTTATTTCGTTATATCGTTATGTCGTTTTGTCGTTATGTCATTATGTCGTTATGTCGTTATATCGTTATGTCGTTATGTCGTTATGTCGTTATGTCAATATGTCGTTATGTCGTTATGTCGTTATATCGTTATGTCGTTTTGTCGTTATATCGTTATGTCGTTATGTCGTTATGTCGTTATTTCGTTATTTCGTTATGTCGTTATGTCGTTATGTCGTTATTTCGTTATGTCGTTATGTCGTTATGTCGTTATGCCACATACAAGATTTCATCTTGCAATGAAAATATTTTGAGTTTTGTTCTTGCGATGATTTCTTTGTTCTCTGTTCTTCATTTTATTTTTTTCACATACTACAATCCAGAGGCCCCGGTCGTATCATAGGTATTAGTGTACATAGGTATTACTGTACTTAGGTATTACTGTACATAGGTATTACTGTACGTTGGTATTACTGTAATAGGTATTACTGTACATAGGTATTACTGTACATAGGTATTACTGTACATAGGTATTACTGTACATAGGTATTACTGTATACATAGGTATTACTGTATACATAGGTATTACTGTACATAGGTATTACTGTACGTAGGTATTACTGTACGTAGGTATTACTGTACGTTGGTATTACTGTACGTAGGTATTACTGTACGTAGGTATTACTGTACATAGGTATTACTGTACATAGGTATTACTGTACGTAGATATTACTGTACGTTGGTATTACTGTAATAGGTATTACTGTACATAGGTATTACTGTACGTAGGTATTACTGTACGTAGATATTACTGTACATAGGTATTACTGTACATAGGTATTACTGTACGTAGGTATTACTGTAATAGGTATTACTGTACATATGTATTACTGTACGTAGGTATTACTGTACGTAGGTATTACTGTACATAGGTATTACTGTACGTAGGTATTACTGTACGTAGGTATTACTGTACATAGGTATTACTGTACGTAGGTATCACTGTACGTTGGTATTACTGTACGTAGGTATTACTGTAATAGGTATTACTGTACATAGGTATTACTGTACATAGGTATTACTGTACGTAGGTATTACTGTACGTAGATATTACTGTACGTAGGTATTACTGTACGTAGGTATTACTGTACATAGGTATTACTGTACATAGGTATTACTGTACGTAGGTATTACTGTAGATAGGTATTACTGTACATAGCTATTACTGTACATAGGTATTACTGTACGTAGGTATTACTGTACATAGGCATTACTGTACATAGGTATTACTGTACATAGGTGGACGGGTGGTTGTGCGGTGTAGAGCGCTCGACTGCCGACCGGAGGATCCCGGGTTAGAATCTCAGTAAGAACCTTGGGATTTTTTTTAGGTCATGGTGAAAGCTTTAAATGGGTACCTGACTTTAAGTTGGGGGAGTAAAGGCGGCTGGGCGTTGTGCTAACCACACAACCCCTTGATATGCCGAGGTTATATAAACAGATGAATTCTACACTTCATCTGCCCTGATGACCCGTTAGGGTTAAGGGAACTTTACTTACTTACTACTTACTGTACATTGGTATAATGGTACATAGGTATTACTGTACATAGGTATTACTGTACATAGGTATTACTGTACATAAAATGCACCTAAATATTTTGGTCTTGACATCTATAAGGTTATAACCCAGGGTAGATGGGCCCTGACATCTATGAGGTTATAACCCAGGGTAGATGGGCCCTGACATCTATGAGGTTGTAACCCAGGGTAGATGGGCCCTGACATCTATGAGGTTGTAACCCAGGGTAGATGGGCCCTGACATCTATGAGGTTGTAACCCAGGGTAGATGGGCCCTGACATCTATGAGGTTGTAACCCAGGGTAGATGGGCCCTGACATCTATGAGGTTGTAACCCAGGGTAGATGGGCCCTGACATCTATGAGGTTGTAACCCAGGGTAGATGGGCCCTGACATCTATGAGGTTGTAACCCAGGGTAGATGGGCCCTGACATCTATGAGGTTGTAACCCAGGGTAGATGGGCCCTGACATCTATGAGGTTATAACCCAGGGTAGATGGGCCCTGACATCTATGAGGTTATAACCCAGGGTAGATGGGCCCTGACATCTATGAGGTTATAACCCAGGGTAGATGGGCCCTGACATCTATGAGGTTATAACCCAGGGTAGATGGGCCCTGACATCTATGAGGTTATAACCCAGGGTAGATGGGCCCTGACATCTATGAGGTTATAACCCAGGGTAGATGGGCCCTGACATCTATGAGGTTATAACCCAGGGTAGATGGGCCCTGACATCTATGAGGTTATAACCCAGGGTAGATGGGCCCTGACATCTATGAGGTTATAACCCAGGGTAGAGTGGGCCCTGACATCTATGAGGTTATAACCCAGGGTAGATGGGCCCTGACATCTATAAGGTTATAACCCAGGGTAGATGGGCCCTGAAAAATGTCAATGAGGGCCCATCTGTACACGCTCACTGGACTACAGCTGTCTATTGGACACTCCGTTTACTTAGATGATTGTTTGACTCCCCCCCCCCATTACGCCGGTTCTGGTAATTTAAGCACGGTTCTTTTTATCAATCTGCTGCAACCCTTTCGACGGTGCTGTTATTATTTATGTCCCGCCTGTCTTTACATAGTTATCATGTTAGGGGTGCAACCACTTATTTCCCGGTCCTGATTTCATCAATGGGACATACCTAAAATACATATAACTGAACCTGAAGGAAAAGGGGGGGGGCGTATATTTGTTAATGCCTTGAACTCTTTGCGGAGCAAATGGCTCTTAGCATCGGCCCTGATATTAATAAAGCAGTGCTCGATTTAAGAAAAAAAACCAGTGCCGGGGATGAATAAAAATTTCTGCAGAGCTGGGGATAAATGTCTATGTTTTCATCCCCGGCTGGGAAATATTAGCTAAAACAGAGCCGGGGATGACAGGTCTCAGTGCCGGGGATATCCCCGGCATCCCCGGCGGTAAATCGAGCCCTGTAATAAAGCCTTTATGATACGGGATCCCTGCATGTATTTTTGGTTCTTTTTATTACAAAACAATACTTCGTGCAGCGATACAAAATAAAATTATGGGCAATACAAATTCTTTTTTTTTTCTGTTTTCGGCAAGGAAGTTGATACTTCACACAATAATTATAACACTCAATTGAGAATTTTGATGTGATCAACTAGTGGTATACAAGAGTGTTTACAGTGCACCGGCAGGCTATGATCTCAACATTCAGTTCTGAGATGAATGTTTTTGATCATTGATAGTTGTCATTGCCAGGGCTGCCAAACTGGGTATTTTTTTATCCAGGTCTAGATATTTGATGAGAGATCTAGATGCAATATACCCATAACACCTTATTGTGATCCACATAAACTCTACGGAATGCGCACCACCAATTTAATCGGGCATTTCCGAAAGCCGCCATATTTGTGTTATTGTGAGTAATTATATGACTATCAAAGTGCTGCGCTATTTTAACAAGGAAAATAACATAATTGGCAGCAGTTTATAAAGGCTACACTAGAGTTTTTAATTAGCGATGCTCGTTTAACAAGCTAAATATCCTGTGGTAAAATCGTCAGTCAAATATCGCACCTCGGATTCGATACAGCTGATATATCCGATCTAATATGACTTATATGTGTATTGCACTGTTTGTCTCAAGAGTATTTACAGCGAAAAGTCGATTTTGTCAGGACTCAAGAAAATGATAAAAAAAACTCCAATATATAGTAATTAGATCAATCCCAATAAATGAATAATTTCAGATCATTGGTTTCTTTATCTTGACGAGATCAATATGTTAACATAATGGCTTTATCTAACAGAAAATGTCCATATATCTCTCACATTTTGATATTAAAAAGTGTTTTATTTATTTATTTATTTATTATCATTGTTCTGTAATAACGTAGTAGACAAATAATGAACAATCCTATATATTGGTGTAGTTTATATGTAATAATTCAAATTATATATTTGTACAGTTTATTTGTAATAATTCAAAGTATATATTTGTGTAGTTTATATGTAATAATTCAAATTATATATTTGTGCAGTTAATATGTAATAATTCAAATTATATATTTGTGCAGTTAATATGTAATAATTCAAATTATATATGAGTACAGTTTATATGTAATAATTCAAATTATATATTTGTGCAGTTTATATGTAATAATTCAAATTATATATTTGTGCAGTTAATATGTAATAATTCAAATAAAATATTAAAACTTACCATTAGTTCAAAGAATTCTAGTAATATATATCTCTCAAGACAAGGAAGCTATATGTGATATAAAATGGTAAAATAAAACAACTTTTTTTTTTACTAACATTACGTCATATTTTAGAAATTGTTCACTTTGTGTATCAAAAATAAAATGTTTTCATATGAACCAGAAGCTCATGAACACCGTCACATGCGACCCTACTCATAAACGATTGAAACGATTTTGAGAAATAACTATTTGGTGAAACTTTTTTTTGATGAAACAAAACAGAATGATTTAAAATAATAATAATAATAATAAAGGATTTCCCCTGTTACTTTTTTTAGTTTTAATCCAGTTAAAAACGGATTTTCCAAATAAAAAAAAATGTGTGTTGACCTACATATTATTTAAATAGATCAGGTCGAAGTTCGATTTCATCATGGCTATAAAAAAAACGCTAAACCATTCGTTAAATATCAGGGTCTGTAACTGGGGGTACATGTAAAAAATACATCCAATGCACAGTTTGTTTACATATCTACACATTCATATCGTCAATGCTAATATCATTGTAGGCAAGGGGAGGCCTTTTATTAGTACGCGGGGCCTAGGGGCCAGTATTTTGGTAAGGCTAGAAAATCAAGGAAACATAACGTAAAAGAGAGAATTTTTATTGATTTTCATATTGTATAAATTACTATTTGGAGTATCATCATGGTCAGTTTTCTTAGGATTCAGTGAGACAGAAAAAGAAAATCGGATGGCATTGCAGCAACAATAAAACTCAGCAAATATCAACAGGCACTTTTAAAAAAAAAATTCTGTCTAGATAATTTTTAACGTAATCTTTTATCCATTCGCAAAAAATGTTACCTTAAAACTGCCATGTCAGTTATAATACATTTCATCAAGTCAATATTTGGATATTGTCAACTCTTATCTACAGATATTGACAATATTGTTTGCCTGCTTGCAGTGTGATTGACGTTGTCCGTGAACGGCAGAACATTCAGACAGGAAACAAAACAATTACCTGAACATTTACTTAAGCCAGAGGTTCACAAAGTGCGGGTTCCGACTCTATGATTCGAAGTGGGCTTCCAAAATATTTATAATGACTTAAAGACCTAACTTCACAAGCCTGACAACTTCACTGCCTAGGGCCCCCACACAAGCCTGACAACTTCACTGCCTAGGGCCCCACACAAGTCTGACAACTTCACTGCCTAGGGCCCCCACACAAGCCTGACAACATCACTGCCTAGGGCCCCACACAAGCCTGACAGCTTCACTGTCTAGGGCACCCATACAAGCCTGACAACTTCACTGCCTAGGTCCCCACACAAGTCTGACAACTTCACTGCCTAGGATCCCACACAAGCCTGACAACTTCACTGCCTAGGTCCCCACACAAGTCTGACAACTTCACTGCCTAGGGCCCCCACACAAGCCTGACTACTTCACTGCCTAGGTCCCCACACAAGCCTGACAACTTCACTGCCTAGGGCCCCCACACAAGTCTGACAACTTCACTGCCTAGGGCCCCCACACAAGCCTGACAACTTCACTGCCTAGGGCCCCACACAAGCCTGACAACTTCACTGCCTAAGTCCCCACACAAGCCTGACAACTTCACTGCCTAGGGCCCCACACAAGCCTGACAACTTCACTGTCTAGGGCCCCCACACAAGCCTGACAACTTCACTACCTAGGGCCCCCACACAAGCCTGACAACTTCACTGCCTAGGGCCCCACACAAACCTGACAACTTCACTGCCTAGGGCCCCACACAAGCCTGACAACTTCACTGCCTAGGGCCCCACACAAGTCTGACAACTTCACTGCCTAGGTCCCCACACAAGCCTGACAACTTCACTGCCTAGGTCCCCACACAAGCCTGACAACTTCACTGCCTAGGGCCCCACACAAGCCTGACAACTTCACTGCCTAAGTCCCCACACAAGCCTGACAACTTCACTGCCTAGGGCCCCACACAAGCCTGACAACTTCACTGTCTAGGGCCCACACACAAGCCTGACAACTTCACTGCCTAGGGCCCCCACACAAGTCTGACAACTTCACTGCCTAGGGCCCCACACAAACCTGACAACTTCACTGCCTAGGGCCCCCACACAAGTCTGACAACTTCACTGCCTAGGGCCCATGAAAAGCCTGACAACTTCACTGCCTAGGGCCCCACACAAGCCTGACAACTTCACTGCCTAGGGCCCCACACAAGCCTGACAACTTTACTGCCTAGGGCCCCACACAAGCCTGACAACATCACTGCCTAGGGCCCCACACAAGCCTGACAGCTTCACTGTCTAGGGCCCCCACACAAGCCTGACAACTTCACTGCCTAGGGCCCCCACACAGGCCTGACAACGTCACTGCCTAGTGCCCCCACACAAGCCTGACAACTTCACTGCCTAGGTCCCCACACAAGCCTGACAACTTCACTGCCTAGGTCCCCACACAAGTCTGACAACTTCACTACCTAGGTCATCACACGTCTGACAACTTCACTGCCTAGGTCCCCACACAAGTCTGACAACTTCACTGCCTAGGATCCCACACAAGCCTGACAACTTCACTGCCTAGGGCCCCCACACAAGCCTGACAACTTCACTGCCTAGGTCCCCACACAAGTCTGACAACTTCACTGCCTAGGGCCCCCACACAAGTCTGACAACTTCACTGCCTAGGGCCCATGAAAAGCCTGACAACTTCACTGCCTAGGGTCTTACACAAGCCTGACAACTTCACTGTCTAGGGCCCCACACAAGTCTGACAACTTCACTGCCTAGGGCCCATGAAAAGCCTGACAACTTTACTGCCTACGGACCCCACACAAGCCTGACAACTTTACTGCCTAGGGCCCCCACACAAGTCTGAAAAACTTCACTGCCTAGGGCCCATCAAAAGCCTGACAACTTCACTGCCTAGGGCCCCCACTAAGTCTGACAACTTCACTGCCTAGGGCCCCCACACAAGTCTGACAACTTCACTGCCTAGGGCCCCCACACAAGCCTGACAACTTCACTGCCTAGGTCCCCACACAAGTCTGACAACTTCACTGGCCAGGGCGCCACAAAAGCTTAATAAAGTTTCTGTCTGTATGTTTCAATCGATCCCTTATATTTTCTGTGGACCGTGTAGACTTTGTATTTGTAAACCTGACATCTTTTATTTCTGAGTCAATATATATTCTGTGGGTACAACTTTGAACAGTTTCATCTAAGAGCTCGTTTGCAAATGACGAAACGCAAAAAAACGACATTTTAGACCCCCCTCCCCCTTGTCACAAAGTGTCACAAATTATTCACCTCCCCCCTTTCCCTATGTCACGTCACAAGTTAAAATAAATTAAAATACCTCAAATTACTGATTTATTTTCTTTCGTTATTTTTGGAGACAATCATTCTTTTACATTTTCCCATAAGGTATTCAGATGCTGATCGATAGAGAAAATTTCAATAGCTTCTTCTTCTTTTTCTCCTGAATTCTCCAACGCCGATTCTTGATTCAAATCATAACCGTTCTCTGCCAAAAAATCTGCTTTTCAAAATTTCAAGTTGAGAAGAATTGTAATTTTGGCAGAAAAATTCAATCAAATTTTGGATTCCCTCATAGATAATTATTATTTTTTGTGACCCCCCCCCCTGTCACAAAATGTCACAAATTCCTAGACCCCCTCCCCCCCCTAAGCGTTACGTCATTTGCGAACGAGCCCTTAAAAACAAACCAAGAAAGATATAGACTTTTTCTTATTTCATTTTTATTATGAAATCAATTCAATAAATTAAGTATCATTAATTGTAAAATCATTTGTTTTCTTAACAAGTAAGAGGAATATAAACAACTGAATACAAATGACTCACATAGATCGATTTTTAGGAAGCGTTTGATTTCTGTTAATTGGTTTAATTTAGTATTTCCTTGACACAAGTGTCCTTGTCAGATGTATTCTCACTTTCTATTTTTTATATTTTTACAAACTTTGAAAAAAAAAAATTACTCGCCGCAGTACAAAAGATCATTGTGTAGTAGATAAGTGAAGTCAAGTTTGTTTCTGAAAATGTCACTTTTTTTTACTTCATGTAGATCAGTAAATGTAACTAACAGATGACCTCAATAGTCTAAATATAATGTACTAAGTATAGTGTTATTGTCCAAGTAAGGACAGAAATTGTATCTCTTCTCTTCCCCCCCCCTCTCTCTCTCTCTCTGTGTGTGTGTGTGTGTGTGTGTATATATATATATATATATATATATATATATATATATATATATATATATAATTGGATCTCTGCTCTCTTTCGGCTTATGATCAGAGAAAATTCTTTTCTTGCCAACTAGGTTAAACAGGTTTTAATTGACTAAATTACATACGACTGGAACGGAAAACATTACAAGCTGATAATCACGTCCAATTGAAAGATGCTATTGACTATCGTCACCGATTTCTAGGAACTTGCACAAACTTGAGACACAATGACCTACATAAGTCATCACGTCAAACAACTTACTATCGCCACTACGTTATCAGTCATTTATTTCATCTGAAAATACGCTCAATGATGGACTTGCTCACCAAGCGTGGTCTTACGCAGTGCAGCAACATTACTCCTGATCGGCTCATCGGGTCAGATGAAGTGTAGAACTCACCCGTTTCAGTAACAGGTGGCATATTAAGGGCTTGTGTGGTTAGCACAACGCCCTGCCGCCCTTACTTACCCAACTTAAAGTCAGTTTCGGACCCGGGACCCTCAACACCGCACGACCAACCGTCCCACAAGACTGACCTTGCCGTCCACGAAATACTATAATCTAAATGATTCACGGCACAAGATGACCTCGTAATATCAAATATCCCTGCACGAATGATCATGAGTTCTTTCATCTCTGAAAATTAACACATAAAAATCATACTTATTGAAGTCTGTTGTATTTTACCTCACTTTACGAAGACTTATTTATCTTCTTTACGTAAGTCTATGGTAGTACTTCTAAGCTGCAAAGCGCGCGTATTTTGATGGAGTAATGTTAGAATATAATTGTGAACTTTTTTTTTTAGTTTTCAATCACTTTGACACATGAAATCGATTCTTTACATTAAGTTCACATTTTAAATGTGTACTATCCCTGATAGATTAATATTGATGAATATCAACTTCATTATATTTCATGCATAGGTAAGTCTGTCATGAAATTTTTCTATTCTATTCAAATATTTTCTGAAACAGTTATTGTTAGACGAACTTGATACTAAATGGACTTCTTAGTCGATTAGTGTAAGTATTCAATAGAACTAAATCAATTATACCTTGATATGAACATAGTGACTGCAGTCAGGCTTCTTTGGGACACACGCTGTCGATTTTTTTTCTAATACCTTATCTAAGACAATATGTACAAACAACAACTGATAATCTAATTTGGTGTTATTTGGTTGTAAACATTCTTGTATCTATTGTTGAACTGTTTACCACAACTGATATGTCATTCCCACTCATGCAATAGTCAAAATGTTGTAGTATAAAAGACAAACCAAACTTATTCTAAACATTGTACAAATAAATATTTTCATTTTTCACACAATGTATTACATAGATTTTCGGTATAATTTCTTATAAAAAATTATTTTAAACTTTTGAAGATTGTAAAGAGCTGGAGGTCTTAAGAAGAACGCGCCATGTTCAGTTCAGCACATCAACAAGTATTGCTTTTTCTTTGCTGACCAGCTTTATTCATTTTAGTAATTAACTCTCTCTCTCTCTCTCTCTCTCTCTCTCTCTCTCTCTCTCTCTCTCTCTCTCTCTCTCTCTCTCTCTCTCTCCTCTTTATATATATATATATATATATATATATATATATTATGGAAATATATATAGCCATGAAATATGTTTACATAAATGACCTATATATTCCATATTTTGATATAGATCCGGCTCAAAACCAGCTACGTAAGGAAAACGGAATTTCTCAGTTGGGCATTTCATCGCCTGTCTTGAATTATTTTTTCCACACGTGACATGGGTGAACATTTAAACAAAGAGATACATTTCACTTTGTGATATCATCCATGTCAACCATTTATCTTGTAACACTCACACAATTATTTAATTTTTGCTTCCTGGAATTAATTTTTTTCTCAATCGCAAAGACCTCACAATTATTTTTAAAAAAAAATTCCCACATTACGTCATACGAGATCTCAATGTTTCCAGTCGGCTAGATCTTTTAAATTTTTTATCGTTACCTCTTAATAAAAGAGAGTGACTCTATCTCTATAAATTTCAACATATCACTTACACACACACACACACACAAAACATACACACATAAACACGTACACACATAAACACGTACACACATAAACACGTACACACATAAACACGTACACACATAAACACGTACACACATAAACACGCACACATAAACACATACACACATAAACACACACATAAACACATAATCTAAACACACACACTCACATAAACACACTCACACATAAACACACATACACACATACATACACACACATATAAACACACACACACATAAACACACACACACACAAACGCACACACACACATACACACATAAACACACACACATAAACACACTAACACACATAAACACATACACCTAAACATACACACAAATAAACACACACATAAACAAACACATAAACAAACACACACATAAACACACATACTTACATAAACACACACATAAACACACACTAATAAACACACAAACATAAACACAGACACACATAAACACAAACATAAACACACACTAATAAACACACACAAACACACACACACATAAACACACACATAAACACATACAACATAAACACATACACACATAAACACATGCACTTAAAGCTAATAAACGACTAATACAACTCGTAATCCATATAACTGCCAATGTACAATACTACACCGTGTCTGAAATATTCTACTTTAAGATTTACATCATACGATGGTCCATGGAAGACCTTCTTGAATAAACTACTATTGTGTAATTGTTCATATGAAATGTTCTAATTTAAAACAAAAAATGTTTGGCAAAATATTAGATAGCGGTTCTCCCTTAGTAATTCACTTGAAATTTATATTGTTCTATTTACGTTTTAACACAACCGTGGGCAATATTCGCCCACGTGCCACAACTGACCAGCTGAACAGTTTAGTCCGGTCACTGGCCCGCCAACTGTTTCAGTTGGAAGTACAGCACTAGCATCGTAAGTTATGACGTTCACATTTAATTTATATTGCTTCGTGTCAACAATCCACCCATCTGCCCTTGGTATGAACTCGCTGGTCAAATGTGTGAACTTAATGTTGGCCGTGACTCAAATCTTTTGACCACCGCTGGACAAACAGTGTGATTATTATTATATTATTTATGCATTTAAAAAAAAGATTAACATGAGTAATTGGTGTGATTTAGACGGATATTGACATGAGGAGTTGAAAGTGATTTAGACGGACATTGACATGAGGGGTTGGAAGTGATTTAGACGGACATTGACATGTGGGGTTGGAAGTGACTTAGACGGATATTGACATGAGGGGTTGGAAGTGATTTAGACGGACATTGACATGAGGGGTTGGAAGTGATTTAGACGGACATTGACATGAGGGGTTGGAAGTGATTTAGACGGATATTGACATGAGGGGTTGGAAGTGATTTAGACGGACATTGACATGAGGGGTTGAAAGTGATTTAGACGGACATTGACATGAGGGGTTGGAAGTGATTTAGACGGACATTGACATGACGGGTTGAAAGTGATTTAGACGGATATTGACATGAGGGGTTGGAAGTGATTTAGACGGATATTGACATGAGGGGTTGAAAGTGATTTAGACGGATATTGACATGAGGGGTTGAAAGTGATTTAGACGGACATTGACATGAGGGGTTGGAAGGGATTTAGACGGACATTGACATGAGGGGTTGGAAGTGATTTAGACGGACATTGACATGAGGGGTTGGAAGTGATTTAGACGGATATTTTGACATGAGGGGTTGGAAGTGATTTAGACGGACATTGACATGAGGGGTTAAAAGTGATTTAGACGGACATTGACATGAGGGGTTGGAAGTGATTTAGACGGACATTGAAATGAGGGGTTGAAAGTGATTTAGACGGACATTGACATGACGGGTTGAAAGTGATTTAGACGGATATTGACATGAGGGGTTGAAAGTGATTTAGACGGACATTGACATGAGGGGTTGAAAGTGATTTAGACGGACATTGGCATGAGGGGTTGGAAGTGATTTAGACGGACATTGGCATGAGGGGTTGGAAGTGTTATTTGTGTGTTTTTAAAACATCCGACAGCTATGTGCTTACCTGGTCGGCAGATTTCAAATCACAGTAGAGTAATTTGGTCCTTTTGAAATACTTCCTTCCAACATACTTCATTTTAAAATACTTAATTTCGTGATACTTCATTCTTTAATAAATTCTTCATTCTTTACTTGGGGACGAAGGGTCGTGCGTTAAAGAGCTTGACTGTCTACCTGAGGGTCCCTGGTTCGCTCTCTGGTAAGGACCAATGGATATTACACGTCATGGCTAAAGTCCCCGCTATATCTCCCGAGGTTTCTCTTTGACCATTGCACTATCGACTATGGTGTGGATAAAAGAAGGGTATCATAAAAACCGCCCCGTTATTGGTTTATATAGATCTTAGAGATTTCATCCTTACAGGGACTTCACAAATAATAATACTTAAATCTAAGAAAAATACCCCATTCTTTAACTTGCTACTTTTTCCTATGCTACAATGTATACAGCGTGTATCTCATTCTTTTATATTTCTACAGTGTCTGTGCATAAGAGAGAAGAAGGCCTTGTTCATGGTGTTTCACCTGTGTGAATTTAATGCACAGAATGGAGATCGAACATAGTTTACTTTATTAGATCGTATCGCTTAGTTTATTATGAATCAATGAAACCGAAAGCGTCCTATCAGTTAAACTGAGATGAATGCGTTAAAGGTGTTTTGTGCCACGACAAACTTTCCAAATTATAGATAGATACACAGACAGACAGACAGACAGACAGACAGACAGACAGACAGGCAGGCAGACAGACAGGCAGGCAGGCAGGCAGGCAGGCAGGCAGGCAGACAGACAGACAGACAGACAGACAGACAGGCAGACAGACAGACAGACAGACAGACAGACAGATAGATAGATAGATAGATAGATAGATAGATAGATAGATAGATAGATAGATAGATAGATAGATAGATAGATAGATAGATAGATAGATAGATAGATAGATAGATGACCAATACCCGGTAGGCCTACATGTCACTCAATCTCAGAGGTCAACATTTTACTCAGATGCTAAGAATTACGTCCATGAGACACACATATGACACAACACTATGATGACACTATACTTTTATTTATCCAGCTCTCGTTGTACACACAAAAAAATGCGTGCATCAAATTACTTTACAATACTGTTTTATTCATTGAATTTAAACTTAACAAATACACGCACTAAGAACTAGTCACCAATAATTGTATTAATGAAATTATTAATTATATTAATTTAGTTTGAAACCTTTGTCATACATGATAAAAGTTTCAAGTTCTGTTGATGAATTATTTACACAATTGTTGTTAATAAAGATCAATTCATTAAAAACACAACAATACTATTAACACAATCTACGTGTGGCATTGTCCACATATACATTATATACATTCAAGAATTATAAAAATTCAAAAAGGAATTAATGCTGCAGAAATAACATTCAATGGTACATTCAATGGTACATTTAAACATTAAAATGCCTAAATAATGCAATCAGAATATTTACCAACAATAACAGCAATTACATGGAAATAATAAATGGATAAAATCATTCCCGCTTTACAATAAACAGTTATAATGAACGAATACAATGAACATTAGTTTGTTTAACAAAACTTAGGTACATAAGAATTATTTGCAAATAGTAATACTTGTGGAGTGTACTGATCAGTGGCGTAGTGAGGGGAGAGCAAGGGGGGGTGTCATCATGCCCCGGGCGCTACTCACAAAAGGGCGCCAAATGGTATATTTTACATATAAAATTATATGGTTTTCGAATGGGGAGGGGCGCTAAAAAGGTATTAAAAAGGTATTATGCCCCGGGCGCGAGTTAAGCTCGCTACGCCACTGGTACTGATTAATTGGATTATAATACTTAGAGCTAATTATATACATAATATGCATTGAATCTCAACATGAATAACATTTAAGAAGTTAAAAATCTAATTTATTCGGCAGAATACATTAGACAAAGTCTTAATACAAGACAGACAGACATAACTATCTATAGCTATCATACTAAATGCGCCCTTTGTCAGTTTACTTGAAGGCTTCGAGCCAATGACTTGACATTTCTTAAATACCCTTTCATTGTGCAGGACATCGGCTGGCAACTTTGTGGACCTCAGTGACCACTAAAGTGGTGAGTTGAATTCCCAGAGGACCACCTAATTCCAAGGTTTCATCCCAGCGGACCACTAAATTCCAAGGTTTCATCCCAGCGGACCACTAAATTCCAAGGTTTCATCCCAGCGGACCACTAAATTCTAAGGTTTCATCAAAACGGACCACTAAATTTGTTTCCGAGGTCAGCTAGATGTTTTGTTGTGTCCATGTACTTCTTTTATGTGTGTGTTAGTGGATGTGGAAGAGGGGGGGGGGTATGTGTGTATGTGATTTTTGCTGAATACATTCTGACCGATTCATTTATTGATACATACAATACCAGTATGTCAATATATAAATTTGAAAGCATGTGAAGAAAAAATTATTGGTTAACTGCGGACCAGCGAAAATTTCTTGTGGTCCAACAGTTGCCGACCGCTTGTCTCAGATAAACTACAACAGTGACTCTCATTCTTTGTGTATGTGTTCTACGCCTCACCTGGAAATGTGTCATAATTTGTATGCAATATCCCCCTCCCACCCACCCCCCAGACACACACACGCACGTTGTTCATTTGTAGCATATTCCTAATTTTTAGAATTCACAATTTCATTTGTACATCAAAATGAAGCCTAAATAATACACTAACGAATCGATCTTCTTCAAGACTCAAACTACCCCCACCCCCATCCCACCCTGGTATGGACGTTAACCCAACAACTGGAAGCTCTGGTCTGTAATGTCAAGTATTTATCAGTCGTAAGAATAAACACATTCCATGTACTCTCCATCTAAATAAGGTGTGATTGAAAAACAGGAAACTAAATACAACTATTTTAAATATATATATTTAATATATATAGATATGATAGTTGCCCAAAATAACTTATTCAGAACAGAAATTGTATTTAATTTTATTTGCTAACTATGTCTGTCTAAAACTTTCAGTAAGTCGATGATATTTATAACGTTAGACTTACTGCATCACGATCCAATGTTTACCAACTGCTGCTGTACATTGTCAATGCTGGCATGTATAGGCCTATAAATAACTCGTACAAGAGTCATACATCTACACTAGATTTTTATGGCGGCTTTATATTTAAACAAAAATACATGTAAGGCAATGTAAGCCACACATTTACTCAAACTCATGTGTCAGCTATACACACACATAGACACGCGTAGCGACATACATACAAACACGCACTATCCTGACACACACACACACACATGTATATAGGTATGTTGTATACGACAGTCTGTGTGTGTGTGTGTGTGTCTATGTGTAGCAACGGTCACTACAAATAATGGCAACGCTAGATATCAAAAGACTGAAACGGGAAAGCCAGGGAACTACTACATTACTTCCTGAATCACATGTAAAACATTCGGTTGATTACATACACATGTATTTATTTTAGATAGGAGAGTTGCTTCCGCTTTACAACTAACACAAGTAAATATCAACATTCTCCAACAATCAACATTCTCCAACAATCAACATTCTCCAACAATCAACATTCTCCAACAATCAACATTCTCGAACAATCAACATTCTCCAACAATCAACATTCTCGAACAATCAACATTCTTCAACAATCAACATTCTCCAACAATCAACATTCTCCAACAATCAACATTCTCCAACAATCAATATTCTCCAACAATCAACATTCTCGAACAATCAACATTCTTCAACAATCAACATTCTCCAACAATCAGCATTCTCCAACAATCAACATTCTCCAACAATCAACATTCTCCAACAATCAACATTCTCGAACAATCAACATTCTTCAACAATCAACATTCTCGAACAATCAACATTCTTCAACAATCAACATTCTTCAACAATCAACATTCTTCAACAATCAACATTCTCCAACAATCAACATTCTCCAACAATCAACATTCCAAAACCATCAATATTTCTACAACGTTCAGTCACTGTACTTATTTGTTTCAAACTGTTTACCAAACTTTGAGCCAACTCTCAACATAAACACTCTACACTTGACCCCTACTCATCATTAGGCAAAACTAAGTGACCTCTTAAGGGGCCCCCTCTGACTAAAGTCACTCTTACAGTTTAATTTCTATTCAATCAATTGTTTTCAGGGCCCTCGACATGTACTTTTGTCTGGGATCCCTCAAACATCTCTTCAAGTTCTGCCTATGGAAGTCTTAAAAACAGCATGTGTACACTGTACAGTAGGGTGATAACTATTTTCATTTTTTTTCGTAACGAAACTGAAACCTCTTACATTCGAGGAACAATTGTATGTAGATGACAGTAGTAACATTATTTTTTTTTTAAATTGAAAAAAGTTCCCCCACCTTTTAATTTTTGTTTTCTCATATCACGCTGTTTGACGCTCGGTTTTGATTTCACACTGAATTATTATATATGACTTTCTAGACTGCTTTTAAGCACATTTCAGTCGTCTGTTTCCATTTGTTTATAAACAAGGCATTTGCTATACTCATCTTCAATCATCTTCTAAACAGAATAGATATCCAAGAATTCTATCTGTTGAAAAGCTAATCAATCTGACATGGATGCCGACAAACCGTCAAATTCTTGGAAACTTCACTTTTCTGTTCAATAGCCAGAAACGGCGACTGGATCGCATCAAAATTATGATCACTGATATATAATTGCTCTGGAGGGAAATTCTAGACTTTCCACTATTATCCAGCACACTAATCAGAATGAAACTCAATGGTCTAATTGATTTATATGACAAAAACAAAAAGAAACCATCTGATAACACTTTCTCAGTTATTTGATGTCACCAACGTTAATGGAGAATGGAAAAGCACAGAGGATATAGAGCACTACCAGATGCATGTTAACACTGGAGGAAAGAATGGTTATTCAATGGTCAAACAAGCCCCTTTGGAATCATTCCACCCAAGAAAACTCAAAAACTCAATCTCAAGCCAGCTTTTCTCAATCACAACCTGCACAAACACATACAACTGTCTCAAAAGCTACACAAACACACACAACTGTCTCAAAACCTACACAAACAAACACAACTGTCTCATAAACTACACAAAAACATACAACTGTCTCAAAATGTTCGGATTCTGAAACCTCTGCTTCTTCACCCGAGTCGTCAACTATTTCTTAAACGTCATCTTTTGAATGCAAACCGAAATACCAAAGAGCAAGCACTAGAACGGCGGGTTAACTAGTACTGAAAAACATTTCCACACATAAAGCACATGACGTTCTTGCAACCATTGCTGAACAGGGTCATGATGTGCCGGTTCCAAGTCAGGCGGGTGTCTGGAAATGAGTAATCTCTGAAGGACGGAAAATGAAAACTAAAATTGTTCAAAAACTTCAAAGCAAAGATCCCTATGTATCCAGTTTGATGGTAAAAGAGTGCAAGGGGAAGAGAATCAAGTAGGTTTGCTGAAAAAGATGACAACCGAAATCAAACTCGGTATTCTCAAATGTGAGAGTGGTTCTGCCGCGGCCATTCACAATGAACTACATCAGCTAATAGATGAATATGATGCTTGAGAAAATATTTGTATGTTAATTTGCAACACGACCGCAGAAATACTAACCATTTGCACGGGATTGTAAAGCTCATACAGGATGATGTCTTGAGCAATGGCTTTCAGAAGCCACAATATATTGACTGTCAGCACCATGTACTCGACCTTCTTCTGAAACATGTCATGAATTTTCTTAATCAAGAGCCAATGAGCAAACAAGAACTCAACTATTCCTTCATGGGCAAATTAACACAAAACTATGTCACTATTCAAGCTGATTATCGCTTCTTGCTATAAAAGATGTTTGCACAGGCGAGAACCCACGTTGGCCTCGCATCAGCTGGAATAAATTACCAAATTTACACCAGGCAAGATGGAACTCACAAGCAATATTTACTGTTATAGTATTATTTTTAATAACAGAGTGGCGCAGTATTATCACTTCTACCTGCAACTTCATCTGCTACGAATGGGCAAATGCTTGGTTCGATTCGCAAGACTACAATGAAGCGTCCTTCAATGAACTGTTTACCTCACTCATCGAGATAAAGTGCAAGAAGGCAATTAAGTGTTTAAAGACCCATTGGTCAGTCGAGAAGTCATTAATTGACATTCCCAGATCTAACCAAATTGCTGAACGTGCTGTGAAACTGATGCGGAACTTCTTGCGAAATCGAGAAAAATTGAATATTTGAATCTGAAGTTCATAGGACAAAATATGTTTTGAACATTTCTTGTACATTCTGTACATATTATTAACTGATCTGTATCTTATTAGTTAATAAAAGTTGATTAGTTATTATTAATACTCTTTTGAATTAAGCTAAAAATAAAACATGTCCTTTTTTTGAAAAAAAAATATTTTTTTTCACTTTTTTCTTCCGAAAAATGGGGAGGTGGGGGAACTTTTTTCAAAAAAATGTAAAATGCAATTGATATTCTTAAATTACACATAAAAGTTCCTCGATTGCAAGTGGTTTCATAAAAAAAATTTTTTTGTCAGCTGTGCGCATAGACGTTCAAGCAATATAATTGTAAATAATACGATAGAATAAGCTTAGCATCCATCCGACATCATTGGTTAGTTTGAAATATGTCGTTATTTTCAATACAGTCAATTAAAAAAATACCTAAAATGACCACACATTTACGCATGTATATCATTTACTAATTCAACAACTGTTCACTGTTCAGTTGTTTCAGTCAATCGTTCTCAAGATGACGTAGAACTGTCAAGGGCGGTAAATTCTGTTTCCTGCTGAACCACTTGCTGCTCTGTAATTACTGTTCAGAAATATTATGAACGTTTTAAAGTACTTTAAAATGTGTTTTAAAATGTTAGTCTAAGATCTTTTAACTGTTTTAACACTAGTTTGAACTTAAGGACTACATGGTAAATAATGGTAATGTTGACATTTCATGATAGTCTAAAACTGACTGTGTGTGTAAAAAAAAAAAGTCATTTTTATCTCTTAAAACCATTTAAATATTTCTGCAGATTAGTAGCATAGGTTCAATCCATATTATGCTAATTGCCTTTACAATGACCGAAGTGTTTATATATTGATTAGTTTAGAAATGTATAACTTGTTTTTTTTTTAATGTTTTATTTTTATTTTTAACTTTAATTCCTATACAATGTCTGAAAAGGTCACATGATCAAAGCTTACATTCTACAAAATTGAATAAAGAATTATAGCCCTGACTTGTTAAAATCCCCAAAAAGACCAACATTTATGTCTCTCTTTTTTTCAGGGGGCTTCAACTGCCCATACTCCGGCTCTGCCTTACATGTTATTTGTTTAAGACGTTTACCAGATTTAAAATATATTTTAATGTGGTAACCAAAAGAAAAAAAAAGCTTATAAATATTTTAAAAAGAAAATAACAAGAAATCAAAACAAACTTTACAAGTGGGGGAAAGTCTTCATGTCTGATTAATTCGCGAATATTATTTATTAGCTCCGTTGATTTCATATTTTTATTCTTATTAATGAAATATTTACATTTTATATATCACAGGTCTGAGTCTGATGTCGTTTATTATATGATCTTACCTGAGTGAACCTTCAGGTGTTTAATAAAGACCCGCTTGGTGTCATTTATGTTCTGCCTGGCGTCTGACAGAAGTTGGCAGACATCATCGACTACTACAGTGTCCTTCATGCTCCTGATACACACAATGCTCCCATTGGACTGCATCTTCAGATTGTCTACGGACTGCTGGAAGTCTTCAATGTTTCTGGTCAACAGTTTCACAAAACTTTCCATGTGTGAGCAGCTGGACCTAAGCCGTGTCATGAACTCAATGTCCTGAGTTTCAATACATGGTAAAATTTTTATAACCAAACATTAAATATGAAAAACTGGAGTTAAGAAATGTAAAAAAAAAAACTTTGAATAATAAAGATAAAATTAGAAATGAAAAAAAGGTCAACAAAAATAAATAATTAGAATTTAAAAAAGTAAAATCTGTCATATTTACAGACAGTATAATAACTTGATTAAATTAAAAGTATTAATTTTCTTCTAAAAATATAATTTTATTTAAAAAAAAATTTATGTTTATTGATAAATTTTGCTGTCAGTATTTTAAAATGTGTAATGATAGAAAACTAAAGAAAATCAAAAGGTGTATTTACCCCGTCATCTGTCCGACTTTCTTCATGTGGCATAACGTCCACTAAATAAAATTAATATAAGCGATAAGCAAACAGCCATTGATCAAAATAGTTTCACCATAGTGTTATTGTTATAACGTTAATTGAATTTATTGTGTTATCCGTATCACTATAGTTTAGTTTATTTACTAGTGAAGAACTATTGATACAAACAAGTTTTATTGACAATGACAGCAATCACTAGTAAAAATTTGAATAATTATTACATTATAAATAAATATTTTATAAAAAAAAAAGCAACGTTTTTCTTGCGTACTAAAAAGCAGAAAATAATTTCTGAATAAATTTGTCACATGGTAATAGACTTTATAAGAGCTTCTAATTTTTATAAAACGAAAAACGTTGGGCGCATGAACACAAACATCCAGACCTTTCTAACATACTCTAATTTCTATAAATGAAAACCTGTTTAATATAATTTCACTATATCAATATATTGATTCAGCCACAGTAATTTTATTTTCGAAAAATACTTAAGAAACTCGTGAAATCAGAATGAAATAGTAAGAATATTGCATCGTCTTCGGGTTCTGAGCTATATATTGAAAGTATCAGAACTATAGCTTATCGGAAAGTGGTCTAAAATTGGATTGTTTAGAAACTAACTAGAATGTATTAATTTGTGACATTCATGTGAGGAAAAGATTCTTTTTATTTTAATTATTTCACTGTGTCATGAGTAGACTATTATGTTTCTCAGACATTCTGGTCTAGTTTGGTCACTCAAATATATGTGAAATAGAGTCACGCCACATAGATTTAAAAAAGTAAACGAAGAGGCGCAGACCAATAGGCAGACAGACATACAGACAGGGCAGACATATTGTTGATAGATTGATAAAAAAGATAGTTTTATAGACAGATACACAAACATATAGTTAGATAAAGGCAGACCAATAGATCGACTTACCAAAAGACACACATATATGAATAGAAAGATAATAAGATAGATTGGATATTTGTTAATTAATGGAATGATTAACTGATTTAAATATTGAGAGATGATTTGATTGGTTATGTAAAATTGCTACTTACACGAGGAATACACTCGTCCACGCCTCTGTTCATTCACTGAAGAAGTAATAAAAACGGTGGATTAATAAATTGTTCATTTACTGAAGAAGTAATAAAAACAGTGGATTAATAAATTGTTCATTTACTGAAGATGTAATAAAAACATCAGATCAATAAATGAACCATGTTATTCCAACACTCTCACTACGCTGTAATTTAACATTTTTTCGGGTAACATTTTTATTGGTTATCATTGATAGTACTAAGAAAACAGATTGGAATCTTCATACATAGATCGGTCCAGAGAGGTTTAATACATATTTTAAATCAGCGTTTACCAACGTGGTGCCTAGCTTCACAAGGGGTTGGGGTAAGGGGGGCATTTTATGTTGGGGGGGGGCACGTATGGGGCATTTCGAAAAACTCATTTTTCAATGTATCTAATACATAATCGGCTAGCCTGGCGTACGTACGTTCGCGTAGGTACGTGTGTATAACTTCCGCGGCTAAAAATAGACTGGGGAATTCCAAAATGTTAGTCTCACTCAAGGGGAGTTGACTCTTGCTTGGCTAAAAATAATACTCGCCGGTCCGGGTACCGGGCCTATGATCTAGTGTATATATATATGTGTGTGTGTGTGTGCGCGCGCGCGGTTCTTTTCAAAGACTATGGTTTATTATGCTATCACATTAAAGAAAACAAAAATAAAGCATTAGTTAAATTCATAATAAATCATGGCCTGGTTATGTTTCATCACATACAGTAAATCAAGATTACCGCTTTAGGTAGCTAGTATGTCTCATGTGTTTAGTACGAACCATGAAGTCATTAAATGGCAATGTTTCGTTTTGTACTTAACTATCCGACATTTTGTTCAACGTTTTTTCTGTGGTCCGAACGACTAAAGGCCTACCCTGTTCAATGGTACGGTGGTACCACTAATTACAAGGTCATTAGGTCAACTTTTTGATATGTAAATAACACGTCAACTACTTACCAGGTTTACTATCTGGGTGAATACGAATATGTTCCCGGAAGTATTTCTCAGCCTCACAAAGTAAATTTCTCAACTTTTTCATTAGCTCCACGGCTTGGTCGGGAGCCATTGTACCCCTGCGAGTTGTCGGGCAGTTGTAATGTTCATCATTACTCAAAGGTTTCAGGTTTTCCTTCACTTCAACTAAATCTTCGTTAAGTCTCTTGGCGTACTTGGCAGTATCTTTTGTAAAGTTACATGAGTATATGTACTCAACTTTCTCAGTCTTTGAATTCAAATGCGGGGAAAAAAATCGTTTAATTAGTCAACATTCCAATGAGATGTACAGATATATGTGAGGTGCATGGATAATCATCCAAATTTTTACTATTCAGAGACAAACTACCTGTAAGTGGTTCATTCTATTTGGCACAACGTGATAAAACAAAACAAAATGAAATTTACATAGTACTAGCTGTACCCATAGATATATGTCTATGGCTGTACCCTGCAAAACCTTTGCATAGAGTTATATCCCCTTAGGCTTGATCGGCAGGCTAGGTTATTTTTTGGTTTCGGGCAGATCCGATTTTTTTTTTATGATTGAATTTTAAACTGGAATACTGTTGTATTAATTCTTTACTTTCGATTTAACGCAGCGCCCAAATCGCTATTATTATATTATTGATTATAGGGGTTGCTGGCACATAAAATCGTCCAGCGAACAGTGTTAAGAATAAGTTCAGTAGCTCTTGTGGTTTTCGAAACAACAACAAAACTATGCCTACACAATTTCTCAAACAGAATAAATGACTGTATTTATGTCAAATTTAATTTCAAATACAAAGTACATTTATTTACTAATTTTAAAGGCAGGCGCTTTTTAATGTAATATTAACATCTTATACTACTCTATGACAAATTCTCGTAGTTCCATCGTGATCTGTGATGCAAATCTCACAATTTTTAAAATTTATCTAACATGTCTCATAAGAAACTCTAGTTGTGTTGAAATATGTTTCAATAATTTATGTACCTGACTAAGTGAAGTCTGGCGTAACTGAAGTTCTTGTTCATCTATTGAGTCGATGAGACCTGAATTTTACGAAAACTGTATGAAACACATGGATATAATAGAGTAGTTAATTAATTAACTATCAATCGCATAAATATTTCTTTAGTGTTGTTAATGAATGATTGTTAATGTATGATTGTTAATTTGTTAATGTATGATTGTTAATATATGATTGTTAATGTTGATGTATGATTGTTGATGACAGACGAATTTCAAAATATAAAAAAAAAGCATTCCCACTAAATTTGCTCTATCTATCTATCTATCTATCTATCTATCTATCTATCTATCTATCTATCTATCTATCTATCTATCTATCTATCTATCTATCTATCTATCTATCTATCTATCTATCTATCTATCTATCTATCTCTATCTATCTATCTATCTATCTATCTGTCTATCTATCTATCTGTCTATCTATCTATATATCTATATACCTATCTATCAATCTATCTATCTATCTATCTGTCTTTCTATCTATCTATCTGTCTATATATATATATCTGTCTATATCTATGTATCTATCTATCTATCTATCTATCTTTCTATCTCTATCTATCTATCTATCTATCTATATCTATCTATCTATCTATCTATCTATCTGTCTGTCTGTCTGTCTGTCTGTCTGTCTATCTATGTCTATCTCTCTCTCTCTCTCTCTATCTAACTATCTATCTATCTATCCATCTCTCTCTCTCTCTCTCTGTGTGTGTGTGTGTGTGTGTGTGTGTGTATGTGTGTGTGTGTAAGTGATACATAGAGATTACTTCTTTTTGTGTGCGTTGAAAATAATAGAAGATCAGTCAGTCAAATTTTCATTTATATATAAGAAAAAAATGTTTAAGAGAATATTTTTCTTTAAAATATCTTACCTTCAGCCATTTCTATCTGCCGTGAAGAGTATAAAGAAAATATAATAAGCTAGATGAAATCCAATAACGGTAAATTTTACTTATAGTAAAGTTGCTCTTGTTAGATTGTTAAACTCATTAACCAGGTGAAAAGGAAATTTATCACACAATGTCGTTTTCCATAAACAAATAAAAACAGCAGTTTCTAAAAATGGAGTCGAATATTACTTAGGTTCACATTATTTCTTTCCATTTTACACACAACAATTCATTTAGAATAACAAACTCCCTAATATGACACGTTTTTGTTCTTGTTTAAATAGTCCTTACATTTTGATATATACTGTTCATTGGGACTTCCCAGTCGTATTACTAATAAAAAAAATTGGATTATACTTTTTAACCTTCCTGCTTTACTTATACATTGATAATATTCTGTCCTATTTATTTTTAGAAAAATATCACGTTGAATATATTGTACTTGCCTATTGTTATTGACTTATTTATAAGACGTGAACCGTTATTGCACCAATGAATAACATTTAAAAAAGAAAAATCGTGTTTAGATGATTAAACGTAAGGATCCTCTGAGCCCCCTCACAACGGTTTTCTCTGGGGGGCTCATAACGGTGTTGGGGTGGCTCATAATAATTGAGGGATTCTGTATTATGTGTGTTTTATCGACAGTACAACAAACCCTTTGTCAGCCAGTACCACAGATTAGACATTATAAACTGTGATCAGCAAATTGAATAAGTTGGATGATGTAATCTGTAAAATGATATGTTGTAATTCCTGGGTCTTTTTTTGAGTATCCAGGAAGTAAATGTTAATATAAAAAAAACATTTCCAAGATTGATCAGAGGTGAGTGTAAATGTTCAGACAACGAAGTAAATGGAATGTTTAGACAACGAAGAAAATGGAATTTTTAGACATTGAATTAGATGAACTGTTTAGACAATGAATTAGATGAAACATTTAGACAATGAATTAGATGAAAAGATCACATAACAGTAAAGATTTAAAATAAATTTGCTTCACCTGTGTATTTCATACAAATACGTATTTTATATAATTTTTTTATCTCTAAGTGATTATTACAAAAGCTCATTTCATGTATGTTGCTTAAAGTTTGTTAATTAGAAAAAAACAGTATTGATTAGAATTGATTATTTAAAGTACTAACAACGTTCACACGTTATTTGTATCAATTTTGATAAATAAACTGAATAAGTGGGGTTTTTTGTTTTATAATATTCACAGAAACAGTAGTTGGCTTTTGTGTACATTACTATTAGAACAAATTTTTTTTTTACCTTTATTTTAACAATAAACTGTTAAACCAAATAACAGATAAAACAAACACCATTCATTTACAGAGACTATTTAATTATACATGAAGTCTTTTACAGGGCCGACTCTACAACGTCATGAGCCCCCCCCCCCCAGACACAGTGGCGTAGCGAGCATAACTCACGCCCGGGGCACAATACCTTTTTAGTGCCCCCCCCCAATCGAAAACCATAATATGTTATATGAACAAATATACCATTTGGCGCCGCTTTTTTAGTAGCGCCCGGACATGATGCCCCCTTGCCCCGCCCTCCCCCGCTACGCCACTGCCCAAACAAAACCGTTATGATGGGACTCAGAGGACTCGTATGTTAAAACGGCCCGGCTTGGTTAATCTGATCATCATAAGTCACAGAAACTCAATTCTAAGGAAGAAAATCGAATGATAAAGTATATATATATATATATATATACGTTGATAGAAATAACCGAAATTCTAACTTGAGCTCAATTTTCCCATGAACTATTTTTTTTTTTAATTTATGAACACTTTATAAAGACTTCAAGCTTGCATTGCGAATGATTACCCTCATGACTCGGTTATTTTTTTACTGCACTTAAAACAGTTAACTTTGTTTTTTATTTGGCCAATTGAGGGTACCCTTAGTAAACATCAAGTAATGTCTGAAGAAATAAATATTGTTTGTTTGTTTTGCAGGTAGATGAGAATAAGTTGAACCAGTCACTGCAGAGTCAGAGTTGAAGTTGAACCAGTCACTGCAGAGTCAGAGTTGAAGTTGAACTGTGTTATAGTTAGATCTGGCTATTGGTTTTATTATTCCTCTATCATCATTTAGATGTGCATACTTTGTTTTGCCATTCTTGTAGCCTATAACATATTAACTTTGTTTTGCCATTCTTGTAGCCTATAACATATTAACTTTGTTTTGCCATTCATGTAGCCTATAACATATTACTTTGTTATGCCTTTCATGTAGCCTATAAAATATTACTTTGTTTTGCCATTCTTGTAGCCTATAACATATTAACTTTGTTATGCCATTCATGTAGCCTATAACATATTACTTTGTTATGCCTTTCATGTAGCCTATAAAATATTGCTTTGTTTTGCCATTCTTGTAGCCTATAACATATTAACTTTGTTTTGCCATTCATGTAGCCTATAACATATTACTTTGTTGTGCCTTTCCTGTAGCCTATAAAATATTAATTTGTTTTGCCATTCATGTAGCCTATAACATATTACTTTTTTGCCATTCATGTAGCCTATAACATATTACTTTGTTTTGCCATTCATGTAGCCTATAACATATTACTTTGTTTTGCCATTCATGTAGCCTATAACATATTACTTTGTTTTGCCATTCATGTAGCCTATAACATATTACTTTGTTTTGCCATTCATGTAGCCTATAACATATTACTTTGTTTTGCCATATAACATATTCATCTTGAAATGCCTCAGAGCATTAAGGTTAGTAGTCAATAATTCTCTCACTTCTTTTTTTATACAAAATTTATTTTGTAGATGTTAAGCTTGTGTGTTTGTGTGTGGTGTGTTTGTATGTGTGGTGTGTTTGTGTGTGGTGTGTTTGTGTGTGGTGTGTTTGTATGTGTGGTGTGTTTGTGTGTGGTGTGTTTGTGTGTGGTGTGTTTGTGTGTGGTGTGTTTGTATGTGTGGTGTGTTTGTGTGTGGTGTGTTTGTGTGTGGTGTGTTTGTGTGTGGTGTGTTTGTGTGTGGTGTGTTTGTTGTGGTGTTTTTATGTGAGTGTGTGTTTGTGTGTGGTGTGTGTGTATGGTGTGTTTATATGTGGTGTGTTTGTGTGTGGAATGTTTGTGAGTGTGTGTTTGTGTGTGGTGTGTTTGTGTGTGATACGTTTGTGTTGTGGTGTGTTTCTGTGTGGTGTGTTTGTGCGTGTTGTGTTTGTGTGAGTGTGTGTTTGTCTGAGTGTGTTTGTGTGTGGTGTGTTTGTGAGAGAGAGAGTATGCTTACTGAATATATCCAAGTTTTCGGATCCGGTCAGCCACACCAACATCAGGGAACAATTAGCTCCCCCCATTCCCGCCATTCCAGATTAGCCAAATATGAAGGGGAAATTATCCCCCCCTTACCATTCCACATTAACGAAATATAAAGAGACAATTATCTCCCCTGTTGCCATTCCAAATTAACCCAAAAATGGGACAGTTATCTCCCCTGCTGCTATTCCAGATTAACCCAACATAAGGGGACAATTATCTCCCCTGCTGCTATTCCAGATTAACCCAACATAAGGGGACAATTATCTCCCCTGGTGCTATTCCAGATTAACCCAACATAAGGGGACAATTATCTCCCCTGTTGCCATTCCAGATTAACCCAACATAAGGGGACAATTATCTCCCCTGTTGCCATTCCAGATTAACCCAAAATAAGGGGACAATTATCTCCCCTGTTGCCATTCCAGAATAACCCAACATAAGGGGACA
This sequence comes from Bulinus truncatus, assembly GCA_021962125.1. Lineage (NCBI taxonomy): Eukaryota > Metazoa > Mollusca > Gastropoda > Planorbidae > Bulinus > Bulinus truncatus. The sequence goes on along the minus strand of JAGDYQ010000139.1, from coordinate 366,315 downwards.
ATTATCTCCCCATTCCCGTTATTCCAGATTAACCCAACATAAGGTGACATTTATCTCCCCTGTTGCCATTCCAGATTAACCCAACATAAGGGGACAATTATCTCCCCTGTTGCCATTCCAGATTAACCCAACATAAGGGGACAATTATCTCCCCTGTTGCCATTCCAGATAAACCCAACATAAGGGGACATTTATCTCCCCTGTTGCCATTCCAAATAAACCAACATAAGGGGACAATTATCTCCCCATTCCCGTTATTCCAGATTAAACCAACATAAGGGACATTTATCTCCCCTGTCGCCATTCCAGATTAACCCAACATAAGTGGACATTTATCTCCCCTGTTGCCATTCCAGATTAACCCAACGTAAGGGGACATTTATCTCCCCTGTTGCCATTCCAGATTAACCCAACATAAGGGGACATTTATCTCCCCTGTTGCCATTCCAGATTAACCCAACGTAAGGGGACATTTATCTCCCCTGTTGCCATTCCAGATTAACCCAACGTAAGGGGACATTTATCTCCCCTGTTGCCATTCCAGATTAACCCGACGTATGGGAACAACTGCTCACCCACCCAGAAGGATCAATATTTGTTTTTCTCTTTTTTTATATAATTTTCAAACCAATGATTAAGTAAATTAAGTGATGATAAAAAGGAATGATTATGAAATTCTTACTGACCGCATACGTCATAAACTGCCAGTGTTGTGGGGAAGGGGGATATAAGTTCTAGGAATCGAATTTGTCCATGTTTGGTATAGACGAAATTGCTTTTTTTTTTATTTGGGAACTATTTATAACATTGTTGAAATATAATTATAATTTCATTTTCTACCGTATCTCAATCCTGATGGATGAAAAAAAAAACATAATGTCATTTTATTGACATAAAGGATGTGTCCATAATCAAAGAAATGTATGTTGATATTTCATAATATATAAGAAAAATATGAAACGGGTATTCCCAGAGAAATTCCCTTCAGTTTGGTTCAACCCAGTCAGATTTCATCTACCCTACCAGAAAAATACACCTTCATATTTTTGCTTACCTCATCCAGTGTAGATGTTTGCTCCGTTTGTTTTGTTACGTTGAGTTTGTTTTTCTTCCTGTTGTATTGATTGCACATTTGAAGTCAGCCGAGACATGACCACGGGGTAGGATATTAATTTACTTGCGATTTCTACCTCGACGCCGGTCCAGATGTGTACATATTTATTTTTCAAATCTCTACTATGGGACGCAGAGGCGTAGTGAGGGGCATCATGCTACATGCGCTACTCACAAAGGGGCGCCAAATTGTATATTTTACATATAATATTATAAGGTTTTTTGAATGGGGGGGGGGGCGCTAAAAAGGTATTTAAAAGGTATTGTGCCCTGGGCGCGAGTTAAGCTCGCTACGGCACTGGTAGGACGAGCTACTTATGAAACTTTCTATACCTGACATACAGAATTGTGGAGCAAAGCAGAGAAATATTTTCCAGAAAGTATTATCCAGAAAATATTTTTTTTAAATATCTGGGTCATGTTAAATATCTAGATGACTATACCAAATGCCTAGACCCTTTAGCAGTAAGACTCGCACTCGCCAGGTTTTCTTATCCTTGGAACCGGCTTTGTTTAGTCCAATTTATAATTCGATCAAAATAAGGCGATGTATCTTACATACATTTACTCTTGTCTATCTATCTTGCGATAATCCAAACTTCGGATTACGAGGCCTAAGTTTTGGAAAAAAAAAAGGGAAGAACTGAAAATTTGTATGTAAATTGCTCTGGCATAATCGGATATTCGTTTATCAGGTATCCCCTTCATCTACATTAGGCCGGATAATTGAGAGTTCATTGTAAGTTTTCATTTAGATTGGCTAAACGAACAACAACTCCATGAAACAAAGAGTGAACAGACGCAGCAAAAGTAATGAAAGAAAACAGAAGGCTTACAAAATGTGCAAAAGTATACAATTTATTGTGAACAAAACATAAATTATTTCAACAATAACATATCAAAGTCATGATCTGAATTATAATTAGTCAATTACCTTGTAATAGAGATGTATAACGAATGGGGGTAGCTAATTTCTCATATGACATATTTCTATTTATCCATTTATTGATTTATGTAGTTATTTATCTATCTATCCATCTATTTATTTATCTATTTATCTATCTATTTTTTTTTATAAATTTATTTATTTTGAAAATGCTGATAAAATTAAAGTTTCTCGGCCCACATATAGAAACTTATATTCTAGCCCCCACCCTCCCCTTCCCTTAGAACTTTTTTTTTCTTCTGGGTAGACTGTGTAATTGGTAACCCAAGGAGATGTAGGTTAGGACGGCCATCATCTATTCAGTATACATCAGTAAACATCAGTATACATCAGTAAACATCAGTATACATCAGTAAACATCACGATACATGAGTATACATCAGTAAACATCAGTAAAAATCACGATACATCAGTAAACATCAGTATACAACAATATACATCGATATGCATCACTATACATCAGTAAACATCATTAAAATTACCATACATCAATAGACATCAGTAAACATCACTATACATCAGTATACATCACTATACATCATGATATAATATGTTCACTTCAATAGATGCACGGAAACAACACATTGTGTTTATCAGTAATCTCAGGTAAAATAATAAAGAATTCAAGAAGTTGTTTATTGTGAGTGTTACAGTAATACTTTCTGAACGACACAGTCCGGGACATATCTAGGGCGCAGTGATGGATAATGGGAACAAATGGGGCGCGACCTGGGTAAACTGGGATGTTCGGTCACCGTGACTTAGTTCATGTTCAAAATATCATGTGAGTACTGACAAAATTGGAACTGAAAATGTGAAATCACTCATTTAAAAAAAATTTTTTGATAATTTTCCACCTCGTCCCATGCACAAACTTCAATTCTTTATTTTTCTGTTTAAAAACTTTCATCTTGTCCATTATTTCTTTAAGAAATCAATAAATATCATTTGTCAATCTGATCGAATGTAAAACTAATTTGCTAGTCGCATGTCAAGCAATGAATTATAAATAACAGGAATGTTTCTTAAAGGTCAGAGAGCCATAAATAATACTTGGAATGTTCCCAAAGTAACTACATTTTTAATTGATTACAAATTAGAAAGATAAAAGATTTAAAAAAACAACAACAATGGGTTCAATACATGTAAGTAATGGACCTCTCGATGTATTTAGCACATCACCCATAAACTAACACCAATTTACATGTGTTATCAATGTGTAAAAAATGCATTTTTCACATATGTATTAATACATGTATACACTATTCATATAAGCATTGATATGTGTCTATGCCAAGGGTCTATACAGTGTATTTACAAAGAAATGACTCTTCAAGCTACATAGACATGTCTAGCGACAACCAGGAAGAAAATATCCATTCATTAATACACAAAAGAAACACAAATAACTCTTTCAATGATAAAAGTAAATTCTATACAAGTTTCAGACTGTAATGTGCGCAACCTTTCTCTGTTTGATATAGATATGTGTTCATCTATGTGCTCCATATTGTGTTACACATCACTGTTGATATATAGATATGTGTTAATCTATGGGCTGTATATTGTGTTACACATCAATGAACTTCACTAAATACTTTACTTAAAAAACTCCCTCAATCCAAGACTATTTCAAAAATAGTTTAAGGCGTTATGAAACGAGTTCTTTATCTGAAATTCCCACAGCAATCACGTTTTTTTTCTATTTTAATATATATATATATATATATATATATATATATATATATATATATATATATATATATTTACAAGCAGGGATTGGGGGAATTGTGTACTTATACTTGCATGATCAGTACTTGGACTAACTCTGTACACTTGTACATGTATAAATACATGACGTGCTCCAGGAGCCTCCACACTAGTCCACACACAGAGAGAGAGAGAGAGAGAGAGAGAGAGAGAGAGAGAGAGAGAGAGAGAAACACAGACATTCCAAGCTAAATAAAAATCAAAATATAGAGCATTCAAAACAATATATGGTGCTATGCTAATAGATTTAAGAAATTCAAAAAAACATATATCCTCATGACCGTTACTTTCATGCACTATATTATAATTCGTAATATCTCGTTAAAACAAATTATAATACAATGTTATACAACAAGGATAAATTATAAATGACGTCATTATCCCAGTCAGTAGACGTTCTTAGACTAAGGCAAACTACAAACGGCCACCAAATAGCCCCCAGTAATCTAGGTGAATGTCCGGGCCCCCAATGGTCAACAGCCCCCAGCAATCTAGGTGAATGTCCAGGGCCCCAATGGCCAATAGCCCCCAGCAATCTAGGTGAATGCCCAGGGCCCCCAATGGCCAACAGACCCCAGCAATCTAGGTGAATCCCCAGGCCCCCATAGGCCAACAGACCCCGGCATGTACAATTTCCCGTCAAATATGAAATGAAAATTATGATAGACGGTCGCCTAATTTGCCTATTCGTTGAAATGGCCCTGCTTCGAGGTTCTGACTAATAGAATAAACTTAGAGCTATCAAAGAACTGACAACTCTGAAAAGAGCCACCAAATCTGACATCTCTGACTAGAACCATCACTGCTCCCACATACCTAACACCGCCTCGGCCTAGAAAACCCAAAGTCATAAGAACGTCTCTGGTCCTAGCAATGATATGATTTTGATTTTTGATTATTGAGCTTAAAATTGTACAAAACCCATTAAGTCACTTCTCTAGCACTGTGCAGTATTATCACAGGTTGAATCTTAAAGTGTCATGTGCGAGTCAAGAACGGGTTTCTCTCCAAGTCCATAGGACATTCCTGAAAGAGGTCCCCTTCATACCTGCATCAACTAGTCACCTGAATAATATATGTAGGTCAGTGACCTATTTAAATGCTAACATATTGCAAGAACTTTAATTGCTTATTATCTCCAGACACAGTCATAGTTTCAAAGAAATCAGAATTTTACTTCGTCATGTATTTGTCCACCAAATGCTTGAAACTCTTGTGTTAATATCCATATAAATACTGCTGCATATTTTTGAAGATCACAGACTGAATCCAGTAACGTTCATTCAATACTTGATGGCCAACAATATAAAATGGTTTATAATACTGAAAAGTTAATTTCATTCTTTGAATTTTTTTTTTTTGTTATTTATTGATTTCACTGGGATCGAGTCCATTTTTTCACGTCTGCAATAAAAAATTAAAATTGATTTTAAAAATGTTTTTATGGTAAAAAAAAATGATGTGACTAGAAATGTAATTTATTGCGAAAGTAATTATGTATTATCTAAAAGATTTATTTTAATATTGCCCAGTGACGTTACTAGTTGATGTGACGCCCTGGGGGGGGGGGTGTACCCTCAGGTGACCGCCCCATTCACTTGCCAGATATTGCTGGAGGAATGAAAATGCCGTCTGGCAACAAATTATCGTCATGATGCCCTCTGTGTGTGCTAAAAGTTGCTCTTTAATGTTGAAGGTGGCAGGCCGTGATGTCATGCCATGCCAAGTAGACATAATTAGAAAGTGTGTTGTTTCAATTTGTTTTAAAATGTTACTGTTAAAGTCATTGTATCTGAATACTGAATGCATCTCATGAAGTTTAGTCTTTATAATTTAATTAGGTTGGACATTGTTTGGCCTGCCAGGAAAATTTTCCGGCCTGCAAAAGAAGGGACGTCTCATTTCGGTTGCGGTTTAAGGAGGGTGGGGCAAACTTGCGGATTTGTGGGGTCCTGCCACTATTGTGGGCGGTTTTACCGTTGTCATTGATTCATATTATGTAAATAAAAATATATTAAAGCACAATATTTCTTTTCAATTGTATGTATATTCCGGGTTTTTGGCTGGTTTCTAAAAGAGTTGATGTGTTTGTCGTTGAAAGTTTCTATTAACACTTGCAAGTTATAATATGCACGGTCAGTTAAAATTATAATATTATTTCCCTTGTATTAACTATTTTGATTTACTTACTTAAGTACAATTAATGGAAGTGTGCGAAAAAAAAAGTGTCCGGCAATAGAAGGATTATTTAAATCGTCGACTTTAAAAGTGATTCAATATTGAACAAACTGATGAATTTTAGACTATGTGAAGCAAAACAAACAAAAAGTTATGTTTTACATTTCATACAGTTGAATCCTAAGTCCAGAACAAACCAACCCTATATGACGCCCCTGATGCAAAGTCTGGCACACGTTAAGTGTTTTAGCCACCCACTTCTTAAACCATTGTTCTTACCTCATCAACAAGACACTGAGACAGCGCACCCTATTTCCCGCCATCATCACCGCCATTTTTATCCTTTTTGTTTTCATCGTCGTCATTGTCTGAGTCCTGGATTGTGCACATTTCAACAGTTTTGGGCAAGGTTTGAGATGTATTGTGCAGATTCTTTAGTGCAGACTCGGAAACCTGTAGAGTTTGAAAAAATGTTACGTAATGAATACAGATAAAGAATTGAAAATGGATTATCGAAGACCAAAGTAATATCTACGACTACAATACAAGCTTTTTTTTTTACGTAGGTTAACATTGTATCGGCCAGTGGCGTCACTAGGGTTGGTGTCACCCGGTGCGGTAACTCATGGTGTCACCCCTCTCATTACACCCCCATAGACATACAGCATTCTTAGCAAAATTTATACATAAATTTACAACGCCAATAGAAGAATAAATAATTGATATCTAGAGGTCAGTGCAAGTTTACCAATAATTTCATTAAAATAATTAATAATAAAAAAGTACGCAGTGTCTGTTAATAATCGGAGATATTTTTATATTTGGCATTAATTTTTTTCGAAGCCTTATAAATTCATTTGCTGTTAATAATCGGAGATATTTTTATTTATTTTTAAAAATTAAATACGGCTTTGAATTATTTTAAATTAAAAAATAAGAATATAGGCCTAAAACTAGATATTTTGCATTTTGGTGTCACCCCTTGTGTGGGTGTCACCCGGTGCGGTCCGCACCCCCCCGCACCCCCCTAGTGACGCCACTGGTATCGGCCACTGTAGCCCCCGGGCAGATAGGGAGCGACCTTCTCTGTTGACGATATTAAATTTGTCGGGTAATTATTGTGTATGTATGTGTGAATGTGTGTGTGTGTGTATGTGTGTGCAGAGCCCCTCTTATGAATATGCCTAGGGCCCCCACTGCGAATGGGGACCCTTGAAGTATTCATTCTTATTATATCGAAAAATAAAAAGGCACTGATAGGTAACCCCTTCCCCCCCCCGCCTCCACTAACGTCTCTGCAATTCTTTACTTAGTGTCTTCAAATACTTCAGTATTCATACCAAGCCTTCATTCTCAAAAACAGACACAGTAGCATACAACAACGTTTTTCATAAAAATAATTTCAACAATCACTGCTTTGATTTAAACTATATAAAAAGAACCATTACTGTTATAACCATTTGTCCCGAAGATGTTATAAAGAATTGAAGCATTGACGGGGTCAAATGTAAATTTTTAGCATGAAAAGAGAATTTTTTTTCTACATTTTAGAAAGGCAGTGTGATTTGTGTCAGGCATTGCGAATGTTTGTGTCACATGACACTCCGACCCCCCACCACACACACAAACACACACACACACAACGTGGGGTGAACTACTAGTCTCTTCTATTTCACTTCCCTAATTTGCTTCAAACATTAACGGCTGAACATTGACTTATTGAAATTAATCAATCATGTATGTGTTACATGTCGCTCTCTATTTATTGACTTGGCTGTGTAGTACGTAAATATGTCTCGAAATTTCCGTTGCTTTTAGAGGTGTGTGTGTGTATATGTGTGTGTTTGTGTTTGAGTGTTGTATATATATATATATATATATATATATATATGTGTGTGTGTGTGTGTGTGTGTGTGTGTTTGTGTGGTGTATGTATGTGTGAATAAATATATGTATATATATATATATATATATATATATATATATATATATATAGAGAGAGAGAGAGAGAGAGAGAGAGATTTGTGTGTTGTGTTAAGTATATATTTATATATCTAATCGAAAACTCAGACAAAATTTGCCGATTCCCTTTAAATAAAGAAGGGACGAATTTAGAATGAAATTTGATATATATAAACAAGTTTAAAAGGAGAAAATTGTGATTATTTCCAGAACTAAGTTTTCCGTGTTTTCACTCGCATGTTTTATTTAAGTTTAGCATTTCGTCTAAAATAGTTCACTTTTAAATATATGAGGAACTCACTTTTAATATTTATCAGAGTTTAAACTATTGTCCCCGATTTGTCAGTCTGTCTGTCTGTCTGTCCGTCATCACCCTAGATCTCAACAACCATAAGTCCTAGACCTATGATGTATATATCATTTTGTAGGTCTTGGCCTGCCATGTGTGCATCAAAAGTCCATTTCGCGATCTGACCTCTGAGGGCCGAAAAGGGGGGCTTATTAAGTACCGTTTTTTGCTATATAAGCTATATTAACAAAGGAGCGCCCTAGATCTCAGCAACCATAAGTTCTAGACCCATGATTTATGTATCATTTTGTAGGTCTTGGCCTGCCATGTGTACCACCCCGGGTCTAGCGGACATACATTTATCTTCGGTAATATAACAAAAATACTGTATCTGTATATATTAACAGTTATTAAACTGTGTTTGTAATTTTTTTTATCAAAAGGTCAACTTAGTATCGTCGTTTTTAGACGGCGGCATCATCTACGGTACAACTCATGTCTGGACCAACTTGTTGAGGTCATTCTCGGGCGGCGAGCTGTTGGCTGACAGCGGTGAGGTCAAGATCAGTTTCCCACTTCGTAACGATGTCAAGCTGCCGTATTATAACGCCCCCATACCACGTGATCATGAGTTGAAACCTGTGAATAGATTATTTCGTAAGTTGTTTTGTTTCTTTTTCATTATTGAACTTCAATATTATCACCGTCATAATGTATTCCTATTAATAGCAATTGACGGCTTTTTATACACCTATACACCTATATATATATATAACATTGTCTCTCAATGCAGGCTTCTACATACTTAGCTACTTGTTGATGCTTATGTGTCTGGGGTGTTTATTGTCATTAATAGAATACTAGCAGTCTCTCTCTCTCTGTCCCTCACACAAACACACAGACAAACAATGATACTCAAGTACTTTATTGACAACTGAATGAGCTGATCCTGTACTTAATACCTCACACTCACGTACCCACTTAAAATTGTGAGTAGTTTACGACAAAGTTAGCTAGTAGTACGTCTCATTGTAAACAGACCACACGCTAAGTCTTAACAAACATGTTGAGCCGAAAACATGGCATAGTCATTCGTTGGCTGCTGTTATTTAAGAAAGACATTAAATTGTGACTAAGCATTATTAGCCAACATTCAGCAAATTGTGTGATACTATCCACCTTATATCACCAGTCTAGTTCATATTGTGTGACATTATCACCAATATATCACCAGTCTAGTTCATATTGTGTGATATCCTCACTGTTACGGGTCCTTTTTTAGATACTTTCTATATGTTACGTGCTTTTGGTTATGCTCAATAAACTTCTCAGGCTCCTTGGTTTATGTTATGAGTTGTGCGTTTTAATTCAAACGTAGAGATGTCAATTTAACTTAATGTCTGTCTGTTTCACTCTTATTTGCTCACCTTTGTTACAACTCAAAACCAACCAAACTCGATGCGTTGTTAAGTACAACGATTTATTTACATAAATGTACATCAGAATACAACAAGTCCATAAACGAATACACATTTAAATCCACAGTAATTTGCTCTGCCTCAACTCTGACTAACTACAATTCCTGTCCCTAAAACTCTAGTCACTAGATCTCTCGTAACTAACTCTCGTCCTCACTTCATAACTTCTCCTAACTACGAACTGCCCCCTCACTAACTAATGTCCGAATCCAGCCCCTATTTATACCCCAGCGTCCGTGCCCTAATTACCCTAAGTACGTCACAGTCTCCTTAGTATTGTCCTAACTATCTAATCTTTCTAGAGCGCCACCTGGTCGTCATTGATACCCTACTAGCCTGTCCGACGCCGCCTCCGTCTTCACACCTTTGCTGTCTACTATTCTATTGTTTCACCACCTTGCCCTAAGTCGTCTGTCACCTTGTCACTATTATTCGTGCTAATCCTAATTCTTAGATATCTACTATGTTAAAAGGTCGAAGGGGATTGTCTCTGTCTCTAAATCTACTTTAGCTCGTCACATCTCCCCCCTAGTAAGCATGATGCAATCATGCCAAACAAAAACCATCAAAATTATAATTTAACAACAGCAAAACTAACACAAATACTTTGAAAAAATTGACACATTGTCAGACCCGTAAAAATTGGGTAGTATATAACACCAAGCATAAAATTATAAGTTAATTAATTATTGTCTAAATACCAAGATGATAACATTGCATAGGGTCACAATTCTAAAACTTATCTAGTACCATGATCAGTAACACGCAATATGAGTGTCCGATATCTATTTACAACAACTCTGTCATTTCGTTGACAATAACATCAACAATACATTTTACAAAATATTAAAACGTCATTTAAATTAGGCCTCTTAAATATTTGTAATTCCTACTTTTTTACGTAATAAAATGCTAGGTAACCATAACTTGCAGCAAAACAAAAATCATCATCTATAACATAAAAGTTACATCAAGCGATTCTAAACTCTTAAAAAACAAACAAAATTATTGTCAACGACAAACGATATTTTCCAATAAAAAACAAACAAAAAAATCATCAATTAAAATACTTAAAAGAAAATTACATACTTTTTACAAGCATTAGCCGTTTCAGGTACATCCGTTATCGAGATGCCACATGGTCGAGAATCAAACTATTTTACAAACTGTTCCGCCAGTTGCCATCTAAATCCCTCTCCCTGCCTTGGAAGAACCCATATCTAGGCTTTCTAATTTGATAGCAATCGTTATTAACCAATCTATTTTGGTACTGACATAGAAGTGAAATACTGACCAGGGTAATGAGGCCTAAAGCATTGCTCTACCCTTCGTCTACCATATAACTCTTTACCCATATTTCTATGGCAGTATTCTTAGACAATTACCCCCATGACAGGTGTAGTACACTCTTCACCATCAATGTTTTGTGGGTCATTTCTACGCCTGTACCGAAACACATCGTTCATACCATGTCTACACTGTGTCTCCATTTGCTCATACTTCAACAAACTCTCATTTTCGCAACATTTCCTTCTAGTCATGCTCCCACACACGTATTTGTGCTGCCTATTTAGCTCTTTTACCGCTTTGCCCTTCTTTTGTTCTTCCCCTTGGTTTATTAACTTTAACAAAGAGGTGTCGTTTCTCTGTTTATTATGAAATGAACTCTCATCTTTGGTAACTTTGTGAACATCCTCTATTACCAGATTGTCGAGGGATTTGTCGCTTTCGTTAATATAGCTTTTCTTAAGGCTCCCTATTTCGGTCTTGGTCAATGCATTTGATTCTTTTGTAACTTGGTCCATATTGGAACTGATTGGTGAGTCGTCCGTTTCAATGATAGCTTCGTCATGCATGTCTTCATCGGTTCTTGACCTCACCTTGGTTACGACGACGTTAAATTGTGGCACTGAAATATTATTTTCGACCCAAGTATCGATTTCTGATGGGCTGCACTCGATCACCCCCGGAATATTACCCAATATAATATCACATGGAGGATCATCAATTACAAAGCCCCTACCGTTCCTGTGTAAAAGGGACTCTAATTTTAACTACTGCGATGGGCAACTCGTGGCTCCCACCTACAAAGGACATGCAATAGCCAGTTTTTCCGGTATATTCGTTTTGTTTTACTAATGACCTCCCAATCCCTACTACTGTACTGCCCGTATCACGTAACACTTTAACTGGTGTGTCGCCCACAAACCCCGGGTAGAAATGGAGGTTACCGTCACAAACCATTACGGCCAGGATCGGGTACGCCTTGTCCTAACTATCTAATCTTTCTAGGAGCGCCACCTGGTCGTCATTGATACCCTACTAGCCTGTCCGACGCCGCCTCCCTGTCTTCACACCTTTGCTGTCTACTATTCTATTGTTTCACCACCTTGCCCTAAGTCGTCTGTCACCTTGTCACTATTATTCGTGCTAATCCTAATTCTTAGATATCTACTATGTTAAAAGGTCGAAGGGCATTGTCTCTGTCTCTAAATCTACTTTAGCTCGTCACACTCACCAATATATCACCAGTCTAGTTCATATTGTGTTACATCATCCCCTTATATCATCAGTCTAGTTCATATTGTGTGACATCATCACCAATATATCACCAGTCTAGTTCATATTGTGTGACATCATCCCCCATATCGTCAGTCTAGTTCCTATTGTGTGACATCATCCCCCATACATCGTCAGTCTAGTTCATATTGTGTGACATCATCACCCATATATCGTCATTCTAGTTCACACTGTTCAATATTGAAGCATGCTGTATCCTCCTTTATGTTTAACTTTGTTATTATCTCATTGATATTGTAATAATCCCCAGGAAAACCAATCTAAAAATAGAAAGCATTTCAGTTAGACGTAGCATATGTTGGTATCTACCTCCCACATCATCCCACTCCCACTCTTAAGCCTTGTGACACTGTCCTTTTTCAACTTTGACCTCCTCCTTTATTTTAATTGGTCAGTTGAATGCCTGACTCATCCTGAAAGTTTTATTTTAGACCACGCCGTGTTAATGTCCTTAAGTTGATGAGTAAACCACTTCAAACGCATTATGTAAATAGAATAACATATGTAAAGGTGGAAAGATGGTCGAGTGGTGTAGAGCGCTTGACTGTGGACCTGAGCGTCCCGGGTTCGATCCTCGTTGAACCCAAGAACATTTTTCACGGTGTAAAGTCTCCATGTTCACCCAGCTTTAAATGGGTACATTGGAAGCAGTGGCGCCGAGAGCCAACACGGGCCCCAGGGCAGGACATCATTGCGGGCCCTTAATAAACAATAAGTCGTGAAAAAATTGACATGGTCGGGGCGGCCGGGCCCCCTTACAGATGCGGGCCCCCTGTCCATGACACCCTGCCCCCCTCTCAGCGTGCCTGATTGGAAGCAAAGCCGACAGCCCTTACCTTACAATCCCTTCATAAGGCGTGGTTACAGAAACAGATGAATTATATACACTTTATCTGCCCCTGGTTACAGAAACAGATGAATTCTACACTTTATCTGCCCCTGGCTACAGAAACAGATGAATTATATACACTTTATCTGCCCCTGGTTACAGAAACAGATGAATTATATACTTTATCGCCCCTGGTTACAGAAACAGATGAATTCTACACTTTATCTGCCCCTGGCTACAGAAACAGATGAATTATATACACTTTATCTGCCCCTGGTTACAGAAACAGATGAATTATATACACTTTATCTGCCCCAGTGGCCCAACAGGACCAAAGGGCTTTCATTATTTATTATTATATTTTTAAAAAATCAAATGACTTATACAATAATAAGTTAAATAGAACTATTTACATGTATTGAAACATCAAACAAAAATAATTGTAGTAAATCAATTAATTATTCTTGTAATGACGCCTTTATAATTTTATTTTCTCAACGACATCTACAGTTTGAAGCATAGCTAAATTAAAGACTATTCTCTATAATCGTATTGTAGGTATCGGAAATGCAAAAGGACATGAAAATCCATTTCTATTGGCTCTACAAGTTGTCTGGTTCAGATGGCACAATTGGGTGTACAAAGAAATTGCTGCTCGGTCCAACCAAAGTGACGATGAAATATTTGAACTGGCCAGAAGAAAAGTTATAGCAACATTTCAAGTAAGTTATAGCAACATTTCAAGTAAGTAATAGCTACATTTCAAGTAAGGTACAGCAACATTTCAAGTAAGTAATAGCTACATTTCAAGTAAGTGATAACTGCATTTCAACTAGGCTATATGAACATTTCAAGAAAGTGATATCAACATTTTAAGTAAGTGATAGTAAACCTATGTACAACATATATTTATATCAAATTTATATCACAGTTGGAATGTATAAATGTAAAATGTGGAAGACGTTATCAGTTGTGGTAAAGGCTCCATTAATAGGTAAACAATGGAGGGCAGATGTTCTTGAAGATCACGGGTTCAGTCATAAATGAGAGACTTGGGTTTTTTTTTTTAGATTCTCAACGGTGTTAGCTGTGGTGTAAAGACGGCTGTTAGCTGGGATGTAAAGACGGCTGTTAGCTGTGGTGTAAAGACGGCTGTTAGCTGGGATGTAAAGACGGCTGTTAGCTGTGGTGTAAAGACGGCTGTTAGCTGGGATGTAAAGACGGCTGTTAGCTGGGATGTAAAGACGGCTGTTAGCTGTGGTGTAAAGACGGCTGTTAGCTGGGATGTAAAGACGGCTGTTAGCTTGGATGTTAAGACGGCTGTTAGCTGGGATGTAAAGACGGTTGTTAGCTGTGGTGTAAAGACGGCTGTTAGCTGTGTGTAAAGACGGCTGTTAGCTGATGTAAAGACGGCTGTTAGCTGGGATGTAAAGACGGCTGTTAGCTGTGGGTAAAGACGGCTGTTAGCTGGGATGTAAAGACGGCTGTTAGCTGGGATGTAAAGATTTGTTAGGGGTAAAGACGGCTGTTAGCTGTGGTGTAAAGACGGCTGTTAGCTGGGATGTAAAGACGGCTGTTAGCTGGGATGTAAAGACGGCTGTTAGCTGGGGTGTAAAGACGGCTGTTAGCTGGGATGTAAAGACGGCTGTTAGCTTGGGGTGTAAAGACGGCTGTTAGCTGGGATGTAAAGACGGATGTTAGCTGGGGTGTAAAGACGGCTGTTAGCTGATGTAAAGACGGCTGTTAGTTGGGATATAAAGACAGCAGTTAGCTGGGATGTGAAACCGCTTGTTAGCTGGGATGTAAAGACGGCGTTATGCTAGTCACCTACCGATATCTTTCACATATCAGGTAATTTTTTCCTAATACTGCAGTAAATACTGTGGTTAAAAAAAGCGTTACAAAGGTAAATGGATAAAAAAGATCAAGATCAAGCCCCGTATGTAATCTGCCAAACTGATTATATTGACTACATGAACTGCATCTAGCTCTTGATAGCAATAATGAATTGCAAAAAAAAATTGCTGATGTGTGAAACTGTTTTACATATTATTGAATGCTGAAAAATGATTGACACAAAGGTAAAAAGTGATGATTTATTTATTGCAATTCTATTCATGTATAATGTTACGGCCAATGTTCTATGCGGGCAATAGCAAACATTGGCCAGCTTATTCGGCCAATGTGTCCATTGACTGGCCATTGTGAACATTGGCTGGGTGCGATGGCTAATGTCGAAGTGAGAATGGGGAAAGTATCATGTGACAGAGATATTATAAAATCAATTACGAAATTTTTTGAACATCTATAGCATATAGATCAGCTACTGTGTGGTCGACATCTTGTATTAAATTTGAACAGAATTAGTTGAGATTCGTATTTGTTTTGATACTAATTGGCATAATTAAAACTGTTCATTGTTTTTCTTTGTTATCCCAATGACATCGTACATATTTTTTTGTTTATTTAAGAAAATCGCTGTCAAGGAGTGGCTACCATCGTTCATGAATGGGAACATGTCAGACAATTCCACAAAATTGTTTCCGATTACGCAAGTAAATTTCGAATTTAGGAAACAAATTTTTTTTTTTTTCAAATTAGTGAAAACTATTGTAAAAGTCATGTTTGAAACTTGAATGAATTATTATGTGTTTCCCATGACAGAGTATAACTCTCGCACTCAGCCTGGAATCACACAAGAATTTTTAGCTGCTATGGAATTCAGAAATTTATTTTGCCGTCAGCGGTCTGGATGCTGGGGTGTTTCATTTTCTGTTTTGAAAAAATAACAGAAATTGGTTCATATAATTAATATACATTTTTTTAAAATAAAGACCAATGATATTTAGACAACATAATGAATCGAACATTAAGTCTATGGTCAAATAGGTACAATGTTACTAATATGTCTATAACGTAAAATAGAATATGATATTCTGCATTAATGGGCGGAGGTTCTATCCATTTTGCACAGCAGTAACTTTGCCACCAGCAAGGAACGGCTTTTTCACCACTTCAGTATTTATTAGTACCTATGAAGGGGCGACATTTTTAAAATCTGCCCCATAATACCACAGTGGCTAGTAACGCCATAAACATATGTGAACAATTATCACAATTTGATTTCGCATTTTCATTTAATATCAGATACATAATAATATTGTTTTATCAAACAACATAATATTATTACTGTATTCGTGTTAATCTAAAAGTTCATGTCTAGTTCACCCTGCCTTGTTTGTACAAAACACTCATGTTGATCTCATGAAGAGTAAACAAGTGGTGATTGGCCGATACCAACATTTTAGCGATACCAATACATACCCGATATTTCTCCTATCGACCTATTCCGATAAAGAAAACTGACTTTCTTGAAAATCGATAATTTGCGAAATAGTTTTTCGGCTCGAGAATATATTTGAAAAGAGTCAGTTGAGTCTGAAAGTTGGTACCAATCAACCAATTACATTACAAAATAGTTTCAATATTTCTATTCCTGAGGGAGATCCGATTATTTTTAAATGCAAACCTTTCAAGGAAAAAAATAAAAGCTGATAAATAATTCTTTAAAAAAAAAAGCTCGGCAGCCTTTATTCACAATCCATAGATATATTATTTCAATCCATAGATATATTATTCAATCCATAGAAATATAATTCAACCATAGATATATAAATTCAATCTAGATATTATTTATTTCAAATAGCCGTACATTTGCAGAAAATGTTTACCAATCTCAAACAGTGAGTCATTTGAAAATTAGAAATGTGCACATGGGTAGTAATACAGAACGGAAGTTATTTGATATTGTAGATTGTTTGAGACATAATTTCATATACAATAAACGGAAGTTACTATATTTTGTATAATTAGACAACATTACAAATACAATGTTGAATTGTCCTCGTTAGTTTTAACTCCGTTCATCAGTGTAGCCTACGCCACTGGGAGTACTAACCATAGAGGTAGGTTGATTCATTTAAAAGTTAGATTATTAATAAATAAAAAATATAAAGCATATCTTTGTGCACATTTAGTTGATGATTAATATGTCAACACTCTACCATCTGTCTTGGTGCGGCCCGCGGTCAAATCTACGAGTCCAATGTGGTCCGCGACTCACAGTTACCCACCTCTGCACAGGCCTGTTGTGGGCATAAAGTAGTGTAGTAACTACAAAAACCAGCCTATTTGTATTTTGTAGGATCATAAAACGTAAAATAACCATCCTTACAGAATGTAAACAATAATCAATAATATAATAGCGATTTGGGTTGGCGTTAAATCGAAAGAAAGAATTAATACAAAAGTATTCCAATTCAAATGCAATCAGAAAAATCGGATCTGTCCGAACCAAAGTAACCAGCCAACAACAAGTCTAAGGCGATATAACTCCATGGTGGCTTTGCAGGGTACTGCTACAGAAAATAATAAAGATGTTTCTATCTTACTTACAGGCTGGGGTGAGAAAATCAGGGGGTAACACACTGAAGACGATTATTTGCTTCGCAAAGAAGAGGCCAGTCATGGTCATCGTCCACAAACAGTCCTGCAAGGCGTGCCAAAGACCAGAAGAGTTGGCCTCCTGCAGCACAGCCATCCTGAACCGGTTGAGTTTGCCATGGTCAACCTGGAGCAGTCCGAAGCTCCCAACGACAGGAGGTTCAGTCCACGGACGCTACGATTTTACTCTTCGAACTCGAAGGTCATCTGAAGGACATCAAGTCGATGGATCGTGACTATGAGTACAATTATCGACAGAACAGGACTGAGACCAGAAAGATGAACGAAGCGATATAAAAATTGCAAAGATCAACTCTGAGAATGTAGTCACCGAATAATTTATTTGTGACCGTCACCTGTACCAGCCATTGATAGATCTATACAACATAATGAATCAAGAACATGTTAATAAATGTTTGATTGAAAAAGAATTAATTTCCTTTAGTTTTTGTATTCTTTTGATATGGTATAGTTTTCTTTCTTTTGTTAGTTATAGTTGAATAATTGTTTCGTTTTCATGATTTTGGTTCAAAATGTATCGATCATCGTCCATGGAACCGTTCATTTAGATAGGTAAAATAGGCAATGACCTAGGTTTCATCACCATTAGGCCTTTTATATCAAGAGGCCTTTGTGGTAACATTTATCTGTAGACACAACCCTCCCAAAGATTTTAGAAGTCTCGCTGGGCCCCCAAAGATTTTTGAAGCATTTGGCCTAATTTATGTCACGGGTTTTCAGTTTCTTTTTCGACAACGCCTTTTTTTAAGTTTAAAAAAAGAATTTTTTTTCGAGCCTTCTTCCTAATTATTTTTCCTCTACCTGTGTAATCACGTGATATTATTATTTATATGACCAGAAAATGTATCTGCAGAATGAATTAATCGGCACATGTTGGTCTATGTCCAGGAATCAGCCAACAGGCCACAACTAAAGGACGTGACCAAAAAGGTCAAGATACGACGGTCAGTTCAATAAGGTTCTGTAATCATTTCTGGGATCCACAGGTAAGAAAATTTAGCTCGGTGTATAGTGTAAACAAATTTTTTAGCATATCTCTAGCTGTATAATCCAATTGTTTATATGCAATATTGCAGCGCTATATTCACTATTGTGCAAGCATAAGCGTTATCTTTACTAAAGGGGCCAGTATTGTTTGTATTCAGTACTGTTTGCTAAATGCCAGGTTATTCATTGTATACAATCCAGTATTGTTTGTTTTCAGTACTGTTTATAGTAATGTTAGGTTATTCTATTAGCACAACCAGTATTGTTTGTATTCAGTACTGTTCATTATACGCTGTGAATATAATAGCTAATCGAGTATTTTCTGTCATTACTGTTTGCTATATGCCAGGTCATTATATTATATACAATCCAGTATTGTTGTATTCAGTACTGTTTGCTATATGCCAGGTTATTATATTATATACAATCCAGTATTGTTGTATTCAGTACTGTTTGCTATATGCCAGGTTATTATATTATATACAATCCAGTATTGTTGTATTCAGTACTGTTTGCTATATGCTAGGTTATTATATTATATACAACTGCATTGTATTCAGTACTATTGTTATGCGCGTTATTATATTATATACAATCCAGTATTGTTGTATTCAGTAAAATTGTTTAATGCCAGGTTATTATATTATATACAATCCAGTATTGTTGTATTCAGTACTGTTTGCTATATGCCAGGTTATTATATTATATACAATCCAGTATTGTTGTATTCAGTACTGTTTGCTATATGCCAGGTTATTATATTATATACAATCCAGCATATTATTGTATTCAGTACTGTTTGCTATATGCCAGAATGTCTTTAAGATGAGGGGAGGGGTATCAATCAACCACATGCTGACCGTGAAACAAATAAAGACCTAAAAAAATCATCTGCTAAATTAATTTTAAGGTACCCATCAAAGAAAAATTAGTTTGGAAATAAAAAGGGGGAGAGAGAGAGAACGTTTGAAGAATCCATGTTATATTTTATCTACTTTGTTATGAACATATAATAATATTGCTAATTGTTTTTTCATCCACAACTAAAATATTTCATTCGAAATATAAAATCCATATTTCGCATATCGCAGATACTCCAGATATTCTGTATATCTATAGATACTCCCAAGATATCTGCAGACATCAATAGATACTCCATAGATATTCTGTATCTATAGATACTCCTACAGATATTTCAGATACTAGTTAGATATCTGCGATGACTTATATCGACAGACAATTCATAGATATTCTGTATATCTATAGATACTCCCATAGATATTCTCTATGATCTATAGATGCTCCCATATTTTTTTCCTACTAATACTAAAAGACCAAAATTAAAAAATGGCAATTTCAGGATTTTGTCAAAAATAACTTACTCCATACTTCGAGGAATGATATTTACACTGGGTCGAGACGAGGACGGAAGTTACAGCAGTGATTTTACTGGTAATATATGTTTGACATACATTTATAAATTACGTACAATGTTGTGCTATGGTATAATATATATCAACTTTTCATTCTTCTATTGTTAACAGCATCAAAACTTGTGTTGACTACTATAGACTATTACTACGGCTCCTATGAGTACTGCAGAAGTGATCTGGTTGCTGCAAATGACCAAAATCTCAGATCATGGGATGAGTGGGTTTAACCAGTGGAGAACTGCATATGACTGAAACACGTGATGACTGGACAAAACTCGGTGGAATTAATAAAGAGTGTTTAGCGTTGGACATTTTAAGCTCGAAAACAAAAAAGTTTAATTATTTATTCATATAAATGGTATGTTCATATTCATATTGTAATTAGCCTCATGTACATCAGTTTATTATGCAATTCAGATATTCAGATCATATTGTAATTAGCTCATGCGCATTAGTCTATAAATCAAACCGTATATTCATATGGTATTGTTCGTTCATGTCACTTTAGACGCTACAGAAAATTTACGGTGGCACCACGCCCAACAAGGTGGACATTCTATCTGACTTTTTACGAGGGAGACAAGATGAACGGGATTTCGGACATTGTTCGGGCAATCTTGACAGAACAAATAAAGACCATAGAGATACGGACAGATTTTAAATGAGAACACTGGGTAAGAAATGAAGGATCGTGCGCTTGATAAAGAAGTCGATACTGAACTCATATGGTTAAAACCCCTTATAAAGCCAAAAATATTCGCCGCTGATCAGAGATAAAGTGCACCAAGTCTTTAAGCCCACAGAAGATTTTAAGAAAACAACAGATATATGTCTATTGATGTGCCCATTCGTATATAACTAGAACTGATTATCATTGAATTCCATAACATTCATGTTCAAACGTGGAAATTATTTAGATTTCATATTTATTGTACAAACTAATATCGTTTTAAAAGCAATCAATTACAAATAGAACGATATATTGTATTTGAATAAACATTGTATGCCATTTTTTTCAAATTATGAAAAATATCATTGAGTGGAAGTTATAGAATATATGATTTAGAACAAAATACTATACATTTAAATTATGAAAAGTACCACTGCTTAGAGGGGAAAAAAATATATGATTTAGAAATAAAATACTTTATAAATTTATTTTATAATCATTGTTTTGAAACTCATGATTTTTATGAAAAAATTGAAACAAGTCTGATTAAAAAATGTAAAGTTTCTTATTCAATCTACAACAAATTGAAATATAACACAAGCATATGGGTAAAATAGACGTGCAAAGGTATGAAAATATATGACCTCCAGTTGGCGAATTCAAAATCAACATAAACCTGCCTCTGTTGAAAGTTAACCATTAGAGATATTTCAAATAACTTTTTATATTTTATCGATACTACTGAAAATTTATGAAGAGGAGTCTATGTGTCTGATTGGGAGCTGAAAATGTAAATGTAAGCATTATTAAGATCTTAGAATTTTCCCGAAATTCCCTTTATCATTTTGTGCCATCTACAGACAGTTTACTGATGAGGAGATGCGTGATATAGAGAGTATCACATTCAGACAAATACTTCAGACAGTAACAGATGTCTCACAGCTCCCAAATAACATCTTCGTCTGTCAAGGTGAGTCTATGTATACCAATGTAACTCAGTATATGGATATATGTGTCATGATAGTTCACTGTGCACTTGTTTTAGTATCCATTTTTTTCTTCCCTCAAATATTTATAATAGGCAGTTTCGTTGGAACTACACAATTATTTTATCTAAATAGTTTTTTAATTAAATTTTTGTATGTATTTTATAACTTCATTACAGACAATAAATATTACTTCAGCCATGCATGCATTTAATACCTTAGTTTCAGCTTTAAAAGTAGTTAGTTTATCAGTATTTTATGACTCTTAGTTTCGTATTTCTAGGTGTATTATCCCTCACTTATTTAACACATAATTTAACACATACATGAATTACACAAAGCCAACTCCACATAAGTTAGTATAGGGCCTGCCTCTCACAGGGAAAACAGAATGTTAAATACAAAAAAAAATTAACAATTAAACAAGTGTATATTTGACCAGGTGTAAGTGACTAACATAAAAAGTATATATTGGACCAGGTACAGCAAGTTTCTAACATAAACAAGTGTATATTTGACCAGGTACAGCAAGTGACTAACATAAACAAGTGTATATTTGACCAGGTACAGCAAGTGACTAACATAAACAAGTGTATATTTGACCAGGTACAGCAAGTGATAACATAAACAAGTATATTTGACCAGGTACAGCAAGTGACTAACATAAACAAGTGTATATTGACCAGGTACAGCAAGTTTCTAACATAAACAAGTGTATATTTGACCAGGTACAGCAAGACCAGCAAAGAAGTGTATATTTGACCAGGTACAGCAAGTGATCAACATAAACAAGTGTATATTTGACCAGTACAGCAAGTGACTAACATAAACAAGTGTATTTTGACCAGGTACATAAGTGATTAACATAAACGTGTATTTGACCAGGTGCAGCAAGTGACTAACATAAACGTGTATATTTGACCAGGTACAGCACTATGTCCGTAGGGGATCCACCAAATGTCTTCAACTCCCAGACCCACAAGTGATGTCTGCAGTCCACTTTCTACAAGGGGATCATTACTGGAAGGAAAGCTTCTTTTTTGCTCTGTCTTTTCTGGCACTGGCCTTGTGGGTCCAGGTGGTTACCACGATCAGAATACAAGGCCGGAAGTTTTTAACATTTCAATATTGTTGCTGACTTATATTTGACGTGTAATCGATGAGTGTAATTCCAAGACTAAACACAAATGTGAGGCACATCCGGGAAAAGGGGGCTGGTGAGAAAGTAGAACTTGGGAAACAGGGGTTCGAGTCTTGTTGACAGACATTTTTTCTCGGCGACATTAGTTTAACAAAGTTCAAGTAATGGATATCGTGTCGCACAATCTCATGGTGTGTCGCACAATCTCATGGTGTGTCGCACAATCTCAGTGTGTCGCACAATCTCATGGTGTCTCGAGGTGTCTGGAAACTTGTGAAGGCAACAAATGGAATCTTTTCTTACTTTTTTTTACACAGTCAAACTTGAGGTGAAAGACCCAACTTGACATATCAAATGTATAACACACGTGTGATTAAATAGTAATCATTCACTGATTAATCCACAGTTTCTATAGCGGTTTTGTACTATCTGGTTAAGAGAAAGCACACAGACAAAGTAGAGACCAACAAGCGAAAATCAACGGTTTTTAACAACGACAACACTAAGTTCGCTGGTGAGACCATAAAATTTATCATATTGTAATCATTATATTTTATCAAACACAATAGTTCTTGTTTTAAGTCTTTAAGTTTTATTCTTTAAAAATTTAATGGTATTTTTTATTCAATATTATATTGTGATAAATAGACATTATGTGACAATTATTTTATACACAATCTCCTCTCTATATTTACTGTTTCCCTACATAATTACTCATGTCTCTGTGTCACTGTCTAAATGTCAAGGAAGAGAATATCTGGGAAGTAAATCTGGCTTCAGAGACATCAAGGGGGAGGTAAAGTCTTTAGATCGTAGGATCTACATTCGTGATGGCCAGAATAAAGTCTTGAGGTATGTGGATTTTGTGGCAACAGAAATCAACCAGACTATGCAAATTTCCAACGACAAAGACAAGACCCATGCATGTCTTAAAGTTCCTGGTGATATCGATTTGGTATGTATTGTATCTGTATGGTATTCTTGTACGTATTTTTATACATTTAATATCTTTGAATATTAAATACAGGTACAGTAGTCTCTCAGCTATCCGCCACTCTATAATGGAAGGGCAGCCGGACATTACTAAAACCGAATATGCTTGCTATGTGAATAATATTCTCCAGAAAACAACTATATCAGTAACATGGGGCGTGGGGTAAAATTTCTCAGTATGATGCAAGTCTTTGAGTGAGTTTAGTGCAGCCTTCTAAATGTCTCTTGCTGCTGCCTCTGTATCATAGCGCGATACGAGACTCTCACTAGACACACCTTTGTATTACTGACACATGTTCAACTAGACCAGATATTAACGAGGCTGGATAATTTCAAGCTGAAGAGTCCAGTATCTACTATAAATGGTGTAAAAATGCTTTTCATCGTAATATTCTAAAGAATATCAATTCAGAATTAGTTTAGTATAGAAATTATAAATGACTTTTTTTTAAAAAAATCGCAATGGTTTTAAAAATATAAAGTTAAACATAAACAGGGAGTTTATTATGACAGTTTAAATATTCATGTTGTATGTAATGTATATTTATGTATATAAATATTCATAAATATTCATATATATATATATGTATATAATATATATATATATATATATATATATATATATATATATATATATATATAAATATATGATGCAGATAAGTATTTTGTCTGTTTCCCAGATTTTGAAGTTTGCTGATGAAGAGTTGAGGCAGATGTTTGTGGCATCTCTGCAGAAATTTTTTCTGATTTGGGGTTAAACCTCGAGATGGAGGAAGTTGGCGAGTTGGCACTGTTGAGTAAAGCCAATGATAAAGATCAGCGCCAAAAAATGTTAGACAAGTTCTTCAGAGCTGTTTGTTTTACGGTTCGTCTCACAGTCATTTGTTTTAGGACTAAAAATTACATTACATGATATTTAGTTGGATCCCAGTTAAAGTTTTATGCTTAGTAAAATAAACATTTTAATGATTTTTTTTAAAGTTTTTCAGCTATTAGATTAGTATATTTCGACTAGATAAAATTATTTGATATAGATTGATTACATAGATAGATCTACTTAATGATATGTGCGTACGGGTGGATATTTCAAGTAATGGTTAACGTCTCCGCTACATTCGTGTTGCCTCCATGCTCATTACACTATCGTACTAAGGTGGTTTATGGATCTAAGCAATTGCATCTCATACTTGGAACTTGACACAATGATTAATAGGCAGGTCGCAGTGGCGTATGAAGGGTAGTGCAAGTTGTGCAGCGGAGCAGGGCATCGAACAAAAAAGGGGGCGCCGAAAGAGGGATGTTAAACGGTTTTTGCGCCCAAAAAAACGCCCAGGGCGCCACTATTGCTAGCTATGGCTCTGGTCGGTTTACAGGTTGAGAGAAACTATTGTAATCATAGAAATTATATATTTTATTTTGTGTGTTTGAAGGTACACTGGACTCAGAAAAAGCTCACCTGAGTTTGCCACAAATTGAAGAGATCATCAATGTCAGGCTGACCATGACAGAATTTGCAGACGCCCTGGGAATGCAGCCCTCGTCAGTCTTTGTGAAAAATATTTTCCTTTTAGCGGACAAAGATAAAAATAATTTTCTTTCCTTCGAAGAATTTTTCCACCTTTTTGGGATATTTCTGAAAGGTATTTAATTTTCCAAGGATCAATCACTGATTTTGTGCACGTGTGAGTGTAAATGAGTGAATTTGTGCATTCGTAAGATTAATGATCACAAATATGTTCGATTTTTAAAAAAAAAGCTCTTGTATTTTCTATTTGTATAAGCATAATTGTTTATTTTTGAAGTTCTATTGAATTAACTGCTGAAAACGTTCAGAGTTGTTAATGTCTTTAGGATAGTTTTATGATGAGAGTTTATAGGTCAGTTCAAACCTTCACCATAGATAGTTGAGGAGGGTGCATTGCTTTTTTCTTCCTAACAAAAGCCATGGCTGACAGATAAGAATGTCTGGTGTCCGTGGTCAGGAAAAATAATAAGGGCTCTGTTACAAAGAAATTGTGTGGGGGCCCATTTCCGAAATTCGACACAGTCTAATTGATGTTTATAATTATTGATTTCTAGCAATCGTAGATTGCTTGTGTGTATGTAGGTAGGTTTCTGTTAATTAAAAAAGTAATCTATTTAAAATAATTAAGAGAGCATCCGTTTCGAGTCCCCAACCCATGGTTAACCACAAAAGGTCCCAGATCAATGATGACCGGACAGTGTCCAGTTAGTATAAGCAATTTTCACAGTCTAGAATATTTATATTTGAAACACGTAGCTATAATAATTATGTTCCATTTAGCCACCAGGGGTGTATCCGATTTTCAAACAGTCTTAAAAACATTTCTAAACTAGATAAAACAAATTGTGAATGTAATGATTATGTTATGTTTCTAACAGGTTTGCAGAACAAAAGAGCAGTCTTCTTTTAATATCTATGACGTACGCAAAGTTGGTTATTTAACAAAGAGGAATTTTCATGATATAAAGTAAGAAAAGCGTGACAATAGTAATTGTAAACTATTTCAACTTGTGTTAGTTCTAACATAAGTCATGCTTAATTGTAAACTGTTTCAACTTGTGTTAGTCCTAATATAAGTCATGCCTAATTGTAAACTGCTTCACAACTTGTGTTATCCTGGCATCAATCAGATCTGAATTTGTCTTTGAATAAAATAACTTACTGACTTTACATTTCACGGTATATAGACAGATTAGACTTAAATTAATGAAAGAATCGCATCATCGCAAGAAAATCTTTAACTCTTGAATGTCTGTCAACCGGGGGTCGTTTTTAATCCCTCCCCTCAAATTCCTGCTGATTACTGTATGACGTCTTGAATATATTGGAGATTGTATTGCGGTTTAGAAAATCACTTTTATTAGCAGCAGCAAGAAACATGTTATTTTATACTGGTTGAAAATTTGGCACACCTTCGCAAGACTTGATCTGCATTATACGGTGTCTACTGAACTGGTCTGTATTTAAGTTCAGGTCTGATTAACAGGCTTCCTAGCTTTGTGTGATCATAGAGCATATTTAAAAAAATATTTCCCCTCCTCCTCCCCCCACCCACTATTTACAAAGTTGCACAGCCAACTTACAAGTCATCTAGATTTAGTAAGAAACTTAAGAGTTTGATTGATTTGTGATGAATCTAATGCTAAAGCAACATGATCTAAAAACATTAAGAGATATAAGAGGCTCCCCAAAGTCTTGGTGGGTCCTGACTAATGTATGGGCTGCACTCCCTTGCGTCGGCCATGATTTGACTGATTAAAAGCAAATCGTTGGCTAAATTATAGGATGTCTTTTTTTCTGTAGGTCTCTACTGGACCTAGCTGAAAGTTCTGACCTGACAGATGCGTCCATCCAAGACCTGGTAAGGTCAATGTATAAGCACGTAGGGTTGACTGACAGCCAGAATATTTCTTATGAAGACTTCAGAAAATATTCTGTTCCAAAGAGTATTCTTCAACTTTACAGGAGGCCACAGTTATGGGTGAAGGTATCCATAAACTCATTCTATAGAACTCTTGCTAATTTAAAATATTCATTAACTAATTCAGTTGAACTTTTATTAGTTTAAATATAGTCATTAAAGAATTATGTAGAACTTTTGTGTATGTAAATATACTCATTTACTAATTCTGTAGAACTTTTATTAATGTAAATATATTTATAAACTAATTATAAAGAACTTTTATACATGTAAATATTTTAAGCATGTTTTTTTATGAAGTTCGAGTACAAACATGCCATTTAGGGAAAAGAGTTACGATTATATTACATTTATTTACAAAATTGTTTCTTAAAGAAATGGATTACTTTTACCCCTGAAGACTTTTTTTCAAAAGAATATCTCACTGAAAAAGCATAGTGAAAATAGATTACACATTCAGAAGTTGACAGAACTGAAGATAATATAAGTGATTATTACAAAATTAAGAGTGACCTATTTACATTCAGTTATCTACTATGTCGTATACTTTTTATTGTACCTAATTACACACTGTTCATAGTTGTCAATCATCTCCTTTATCCAAAAGATGATTAACATATTAAGGTCGGACGCAATAGGGGCAGGTAAAATAGAATTACAAGTATTATTGATTATTTAAATTCGGGGCCCATGGCATGCCATCAAAGTCCTCCTTTCTGCTTTATCAAAATTAGGCATATTATATTTAAACAACCAGCTCTGCTTTTATCACGTTTTCACAAATATTTATGTCTTTGAGTGAAGGTCATTTGAGTGACGGTCATTTGAGTGACGGTCATTCGTTTGCTTTGTTTTTTCCAGCGGCCAAACATTCTCCTTTGAAACCAGGAGCTAGGGCCAGTAACAGGAGAAACACTTTCATTGGCAGTTACAAGTATGTCACGTGACTATACACTGGTTAAATTAGGAATATTACATTTACTGTTTAATAAATGACAATAACTTATAAAAAAAATTTAATTGTTTATTTATGAAAATAAAATGTTTTTGAAAAATAAATCTGTTTATGTAGGCCTACTATTTTCAGTGTACTGCTTCTTACCATTGACTAATAAATTTAACTCTTACGCTAGTAATAGTAATAATTGCATTTGTCCAGGTATGGGCACGGCTATGAGAGTCCAAACAAAACTCTTGACAATCATCGAGATTCATCGCTTCTCAGATTTTCTGTGAAACCTCAAGAATACCCTGGATCTAAATGGTCCAAACGTTACTACAAGATATCTCGTTATTTTAACACCTACAGATGGCAGATATTTTGGTGCATTCTCTATACCTTAGTAACCATTGGAATCTTTGTTGAACGTGCTTTCTGTGAGTTTGGACCAATTTAGTTTTACCTTTTAAAATACTTGTGCAACTCTAGCGATATACAGTATTCAAATATTTTTTTGCAATTTGATATGTTAAATAGTCAAATAGTTTCAGATAGGTGTGTTTATTTGAGTGTTACAAATGTATAATTTAATAAATGTTTCAATGTAATGGAACAGTTGCATATATGTGTGTATATTTGAGTGTCAAAAAGGTATAATCCAATCATTGTTTCAATGTGTTTGAACAGTTTTTGCCAGAGGACGAGAGCACGCTGGTTTACGTCGAATGTCAGGCGCCTGGGTCACTGCCATGATCAGAGGGTCAGCAAGTGTGATCATGTTCACCTACTCTAGTCTTTTGGTGACAATGTGTCGCAACATGATCACATGTGAGCATCATATACTAGTATATACTAGTATATATATATATATATATATATATATATATATAATACACAAGGTGGCCCTAAAGTAGGTTTACAGTTGTCACATAAACTATTTATTTGAAAATTGACAATTGAATAGCGGGAAATTCGTTATACCTGTTAACATAAACATAGACAATTTAATCTTTCAGTTACTGTTATACTCTGAGGAATGTTTTATATTGGTATTACTGCGCAAGTAACTTCAACCATATAAAAGGTAGTTTAATAACTGTAACACCCACTTCTGGGCCACCCTGTGTATATAGATTTTATATTTCATCAGTCACTAATGACATACATACCCGTTCTTCAACTTACATGCATGTTTGTGTCAGCATAATCTGTTAAATGCATCATTCACTCATTTTCATACTTTTAATTCAAAATATAGTAAACATTTTATAGATTTAGTGTTTAATAATCTTTTCCTAAGATTTGAGAGAAACATTTCTGCACAGATTTGTGCCATTTGATTCGGCTGTAGCTTTCCACAAGTATATCGCTGTATTGGCTATGATTGGCACCGGTAAGTACACACAAGTATATCGCTGTATTGGCTATGATTGGCACCAGGTACACACAAGTATATCGCTGTATTGGTTATGATAGGCATCAGTTAGTACACACAAGTATATCGCTGTATTGGCTATGATCAGCACCAGTAAGTACACAAGTCTATCGCTGTATTGGCTATGATTGCACCAGTAAGTACAATAAGTATGTCGCTGTATTGGCTATGATAGGCATCAGTTAGTACACATAAGTATATCGCTGTATTGGCTATGATCAGCACCAGTAAGTACACACAAGTATATCGCTGTATTGTCTATGATCGGCACCAGTAAGTACACACAAGTATATCGCTGTATTGTCTATGATCGGCATCCAGTAAGTACACACAAGTATATCGCTGTTTTGGCTATGATCGGCACCGGTAAGTACACACAAGTATATCGCTGTTTTGACTATGATCGGCACCAGTAAGTATATTTTCCTCAAGGTCCTTCTTATGGATAGACAAACTAGGCGAGCGGACAAGTCCGCCACTGTATAAAAAAGGGGCCCCTTTAAGTATTAATGACTAATAAATCTGATGCTAGAAAAGACCCCGTGAGCACTTTTGCCTAGCCCCCTCCCCCAGAAACATCTAGGGGCCTATGTGCCTTGTCCCTTCAAGTACATGATAACGTTTTGTATCATTAACTATTATGAGTGATGACCAACATCAAGCAAACTTTAAGAATTAAAAACACATATTGCTGATTAGTATAATGATGGCACATTGAGCAAACACTAAGGTTAAGACTTAAAGATATAAAAGTTATCGCTTTCACCAATGTTTCTTTTTCTTGTTATTTCAGTTGTTCATGTTATTACACACGGCATCAATCTGTATTGTATGTGTACACAAACTACCACTAGTATCAATTGTTTCTTTGGGGAATATTTTACTGAGTAAGTAATGATATGCATGGGTAATGTTCTACTGAGAACTTGACAAAATAAAATGTACATGAAGTATTTTACCTTGTAAATTTAAATTTAACTCTACTTATCATAAACATTCCTTAATCTCAAAATTCCTTTATAAATTGAAAAAAAAAAGAAAAGCTAATTTTCTTCTAGTATTATAACACACATTGTTCACTTATTTTAAGTTTATAAGTAAAAATATTAAAGAAAAAGCATGATACATGCATGATATGTAGATTAACATGTTTGCTGGGGGGCGTGTTAATAATACATGTTAAATTAGCCTGCCTAAAAATATTGAACTTTTGCAGATCACATTCATTTGCAACATTTCACTTTTGGGCCCAGACGATCACAGGTTAGTATCAGTTGACAATGCTCTCCATCATAATGTGCATCAAAGGGGGAACGAATGGTCAATCGGTGTAGAATTATCGACTTTCGACTATGTGTCCCGTCTTCGATCCCCACTTAGTGACTCGGGATTTGTATCAGGTGCATGTGAAATTCCCAATGCCACATACTGGGGACCTGACTTGAGAGGGTTAGGCAGATGAGCCACACTATGTGTCGAGGACACAGAAGCAAATGAATGATATACACTCTACATTCCCTGATGGTCTTAAAAAAACTGTTTAATATGTATTATGTATTATTATAAAGAGTTCAGCAACAAAATGTGTTTCTTAATTCCCTAAAACAAATATGGTCGTTGGGGGAACGAATGGACACATCAACAAATGGACACATCAACAGATGGACACATCAACAGATGGACACAACAACAGATGGACACAACAACAGATGGACACAACAACAAACGGACACATCAACAGATGCACACAGCGACAGATGGACACAACAACAGATGGACACAACAACAGATGAACACATCAACAGATGCACACATCAACAGATGGACTCATCAATTTGATGCACACAATAGATGGACACAACAACAGATGGACACATCAACAGATGCACACATCAACAGATGGACACATCAACAGATGGACACATCAATAGATGCACACAACAACAAATGGACACAACAACAGATGGACGCAACAACAGATGCACGCAACAACAGATACACACATCAACAGATGGACACATCAACATATGTGCCTTTACACGTCCTTTCTGTGCGACTATAGACTTGGCGGCGCCCTTCCCCTCAATAAGTCATCGGCGATTTTATTTTATTTGGCTTTTATCAGGTTTGAACCCTGTACCTTTGCATGTGATTCGAGTACACAATCGAAATCGCTTGTTGATGTTTAGTTTATGTTCGAAATAACTGTAGGCTTTAAAGAGGTGTCATAGTACTGTTTTTGGTTAATGTTTTAAGGTAAACCCTACATATTGTCTCGGTTCAGAAATGATTGTAATGTTTAAAGATGTTTCATCATGTCACGTGCCATGTACACAGTTCGCTCGAAGAAAAGTATTTAAGGTACTTATAAAACGTCTTTCAAGTCAAAATTGTTTCGCATTTTAAAATAATCATTATTGTTTCAGTATTCTATCATATTAACTTTAAGCAAATTAGAGTGTAAAGGGAAATTGTTGGGGTGGGAGGGGTAGGGCCTTTTATATGCTCGTGAAAAACATAGCATAAGTAATTAAAAAATAAAACTCATGTGAACTGAGAAAGTTTGGTTAGGCTACCAGTATATATGGGTAACGAATAAGTGAATGATCTGTCAGTGACCATTTGTAAACGCTTTGATTGTTATGAACTGGAATATCTTCAATTCCAGTTTCTTAGACCGAAGTTGATTTCATAGTCATCACAGCAGGACCACCGTCGTAGTGGTGATGGGGGGTTAAATCCAAAGACTTGTTAAGACCCATTGCCCTTAAGGATACCGTATCTACTATAAAACGACTTCGCAATGGTGAGTGTTTTAACAGATAGGGGCTCCGTTGGTTGACAATATATTGGGCCCAATTATAACCTGCTGGAGGCCCTAAATGTAGAATGGACTTTGATGAATGGTGTAGAGAGGGTATACAGAGTTCTTCCAATAACTGTTGTTACGGTCTTGAGATGTGATCATCTCCATAGCGTGAAAATTCTACAGCAGAGGCCAGACATTCTACAGCAAGGGCCAGGCAATAGCAGGGGGGGGCAGGTAATACATTTTACTAAGTAGAACAAATAAGCAGAGGGGGGCTAGACAAAACGCAGGGGGCGGGAGAATAGAAATTATTTTCTAATTAGTTGTTTTTGTTTACCCTACAGTCATTTTGGATGACCCACAGTTTGTACTGGTTGGTATATGTCCTAACTTTTTTACACGGTGTTGGGCGCTTGGTTCAAGCCCGCTCTTTCTCTTGGTATCTGATTGGTCCATTAGTCTTGTTCATACTTGACAGGCTACAGAGCATAAGCAGAAACAAGGTTGAAAGAAGTCAAGGAAGCTACTCCTTTGCCGTCTGGTGTTAAAGTAAAAGCAAAGTTGCCTTCACTCATTTTACTAGCAGCTTTCTTCTATTTGAAAAAGTAAAAAGAACAATTTTTTATTAAGTAAAATAAGTTAAAGTACTATTTATAGTGAGTACAAACATCGGGTTGTTATAGTTATAGTTGTATAATGTAACTAATTTTTGTTCTGGCTCTGTTTTTTTTTAATTAAGTTTCCAAGAAATGTATATACAAGTTTTGTTCATTCTTTGTTTGCTGTGAATATTACAGGAGTGCTGAAACTTGTGTTCAAAAAACCCAAAACATTTAACTACAAATCTGGGCAGTGGGTCCGCATTGCCTGCTCCGGACTGGGTGAAAATGAATATCATCCATTTACACTGACCTCAGCTCCGCATGAACAGTTTTTAAGTCTCCACATACGAGCTGTTGGTCCCTGGACGACCAATCTTCGGACAACGTACAGCCCTAAAACTGACGGCTCTAAATCGTTACCAAATGTTTGTAAAGAGATATTTTCTTAAACATTAATAGAACAGTGGTGATCCATCTTAGGTCATAATGCTAATTCTAACTTACTTTCAATGAATATAACACGTTTACTTTCAGTAGAAGCATTTAGATAAAAATGTTAACATTTTAAAAACAAAATACCTATATTAGTAACAATGGAGAGTTGTTTTTTTATGAATATCCTTCACGCTGATTAGGCAAAAGTGTCTTTTAAATCAGGACACGAGTAAGATTGAAGACTTATTAGCTTTTACTTTATAACATTGTTTTGAATCATAAGATAAATTAATTAAATAATACTTTTGCCAGATCTTTTTGGATGGTCCATTTGGTGAAACTATAAATTAATTGTTTAATACTTTGGCCAGATTTTTTGATGGCCCGTTTGGTGAAGGGCACCAAGACTGGTATTCTTGTGAAGTTGCTGTTTTAGTTGGAGGAGGGATCGGTGTTACACCCTTTGCCTCAATTCTAAAAGACATTGCATTTAAGTCTAAATCAGGCATTCAAGTCACGTGTAAAAAGGTAAACTGTTTCCTTCATTGTTGTAAGTTAACCTATATTAGTTGTAACATGTTAAATATGTATAGATGAATTAAACCATAATTAGTATTGATATTTAAAGAACACATCGTCAGCTGAGAATTATGGGGCTCTATGTCCAAAAAGTGATTTTGAGTAAAATGAAATCTAAAGTTCACGTTTGTGTACTTTGAACATATTGAACGGAAAACAACTGTTATGATGTGAACTCAATTTTGACACTATATATAAAAAATAAAGGAAATGGAACCCACAACGACAAAGTATAATACTGTAGCTTCAGATGAAAAATTGTTTTTTGGACATAGAGCTTCATAATTCTCAGCTGACGACATTTTATCAAGTTTTTTATTCTTATTTAAAAAGATCATTTATTAAAATCAGTATTCCTGTTGTTCTTTTTTCATGGTTTATCAGGGGCAATAATTTATAACTACTCATAGAAGAAATATTGGATAGTGCATGACAAAGGTCATTTATAAAAAAAAAACCAAGTCAGCTTCTGTTTATTTATTTATTTTAAACCAGGTCTATTTCATATGGGTAACACGCACTCAGAAAAGTTTTGAATGGCTGGTAGATATAATCCGTGGAGTCGAAGCAGCAGACTTGAGAGGATTGTGGACACCCACATATTCGTCACTCAGTTCCAGCAGAGATTTGATCTACGAACAACAATGCTTGTAGGTCAAATTTATTTTTCCTTTTACTTTAAAACAATAGTACTATTATTTTACTACATTGTTGTCATATATTTAAAAAACGTTCAACATAAATATTTCAGTACAGAAATACTTGATTTCAAATTTTAAAAACTCATGTATTATAAAAATCAACCTATTTTTATTCTTAAATCATTGAATTTTATTTTACATACGAAGACTTTTGTTAACATTTTCTAAAATTAATGTTAACATTTTCTAAAATTAATGTTAACATTACTGAAGTCAACGATATATCATACTCAGCCCCGTAGCGTAAAAATTACAGCAGGGGCCAGGCATTCTTACAGCAGGGGCCAGGCAATAGCAGGGGGGCAGGTAATATATTTTACTAAGTAGAACAAATAAGCAGATGGGGCCAAACAAAACGCAGGGGGTCCCCTACACGCTAAAGGTCTGATCATACTATACGTCTAGTGATGAAGTTTATAGTTTGCTTTGAATTTATTGGGAGCCAGTTTCATCATGATTGCGCTTTTTCGTTTCAGTACATTTGTGAGAGATATTTCAAAAAGTTGAAGGCAAAAGTTTATTTACAGGTTTGAGGGCTGTCACCCATTTTGGAAGACCGAACTTTGAAGAATTTTTCACCCATTACTGCTCAGCATAAACAGGTAAGAATTTAACATTCATTTACTGGGAACTATGTATGAAAATGGCGGAGGAATTCGATTGATAGAATACATTGTATTTTATGTCTACTTTTATCAGTATATAATAAATGTAAAAATTCATCTTGTTCACACACGATATATTGTAAATAAAAATAGCACTTAAAAATGCTTGTTCACAAATGCAATGTTTATCAATCCTTAATGATATCCTCTTATGATATTTTTTTCAGATTTCAGAAGTTGGAGTTTTCAGCTGTGGCCCCAATCATGACATCCAATGTTCAAAAGTGCCTGCAATTATATGGAATGGTCTAATAGGCCCCACTTTCGTTATCATTTTGAAAACTTCTGAGTTTTGATTGTCTTTGTACTTCAGTTTTTTTACAAGTTCTCATCCAAAAAAAAAAACGTTTTTCAGTAATTGATATGTTAAATTTTAGATTATTGTGAGATCGTAAAATGAAAAAATATTTCAATTAAAATCTAAGTACATTAGGGTGATAACTATTTTCATTTTTTTTCGTAACGAAACTGAAAACCTCTTACATTCGAGGAACAATTGTATGTAGATGACAGTAGTAACATTATTTTTTTTTTAAATTGAAAAAAGTTCCCCCACCTTTTAATTTTTGTTTTCTCATATCGCGCAGTTTGACGCTCGGTTTTTATTTCACACTGAATTATTATATATGACTTTCTAGACTGCTTTTAAGCACATTTCAGTCGCCTGTTTCCATTTGTTTATAAACAAGGCATTTGCTATACTCATCATCAATCATCTTCTAAACAGAATAGATATCCAAGAATTCTATCTGTTGAAAAGCTAATCAATCTGACATGGATGCCGACAAACCGTCAAATTCTTGGAAACTTCACTTTTCTGTTCAATAGCCAGAAACGGCGACTGGATCGAATCAAAATTATGATCACTGATATATAATTGCTCTGGAGGGAAATTCAAGACTTTCCACTATTATCCAGCACACTAATCAGAATGAAACTCAATGGTCTAATTGATTTATATGACAAAAACAAAAGAAACCATCTGATAACACTTTCTCAGTTATTTGATGTCACCAACGTTAATGGAGAATGGAAAATGCACAGAGGATATAGAGCACTACCAGATGCATGTTAACACTGGAGGAAAGAATGGTTATTAAATGGTCAAACAAGCCCCTTTGGAAATCATTCCACCCAAGAAAACGAATCCGACTATCAAAAACTCAATCTCAAGCCAGCTTTTCTCAATCACAACCTGCACAAACACATACAACTATCTCAAAAGCTACACAAACACACACAACTGTCTCAAAACCTACACAAACAAACACAACTGTCTCATAAACTACACAAACACACACAACTGTCTCAAAACCTACACAAAAACATACAACTGTTCCAAAATGTTCGGATTCTGGAAACCCTGCTTCTTCACCCGAGTCGTCAACTATTTCTTAAACGTCATCTTTTGAATGCAAACCGAAATACCAAAGAGCAAGCACTAGAACGGCGGGTTAACTAGTACTGAAAAACATTTCCACACATAAAGCACATGACGTTCTTGCAACCATTGCTGAACAGGGTCATGATGTGCCGGTTCCAAGTCAGGCGGGTGTCTGGAAATGAGTAATCTCTGAAGGACGGAAAATAAAAACTAAAATTGTTCAAAAACTTCAAAGCAAAGATCCCTATGTATCCAGTTTGATGGTAAAAGAGTGCAAGGGGAAGAGAATCAAGTAGGTTTGCTGAAAAAGATGACAACCGAAATCAAACTCGGTATTCTCAAATGTGAGAGTGGTTCTGCCGCGGCCATTCACAATGAACTACATCAGCTAATAGATGAATATGATGCTTGAGAAAATATTTGTATGTTAATTTGCAACACGAACCGCAGAAATACTAACCATTTGCACGGGAATTGTAAAGCTCATACAGGATGGTGTCTTGAGCAATGGCTTTCAGAAGCCACAATATATTGACTGTCAGCACCATGTACTCGACCTTCTTCTGAAACATGTCATGAATTTTCTAAATCAAGAGCCAATGAGTAAACAAGAACTCAACTATTCCTTCATGGGCAAATTAACACAAAACTATGTCACTCTTCAAGCTGATTATCGCTTCTGCGACAAAAGATGTTTGCACAGGCGTAGAACCCACGTTGGCTTTCGTGATCAGCTGGAATAAATTACCAAATTTACACCAGGCAAGATGGAACTCACAAGCAATATTTACTGTTATAGCATTATTTCTAATAACAGAGTGGCGCAGTATTATCACTTCTACCTGCAACTTCATCTGCTACGAATGGGCAAATGCTTGGTTCGATTCCGCAAGACTACAATGAAGCGTCCTTCAATGAACTGTTTACCTCACTCATCGAGATAAAGTGCAAGAAGGCAATTAAGTGTTTAAAGACCCATTGGTCAGTCGAGAAGTCATTAATTGACATTCCAGATCTAACCAAATTGCTGAACGTGCTGTGAAACTGATGGCGGAACTTCTTGCGAAATCGAAGAAAAATTGAATATTTGAATCTGAAGTTCATAGGACAAAATATGTTTTGAACATTTCTTGTACATTCTGTACATATTATTAACTGATCTGTATCTTATTAGTTAATAAAAGTTGATTAGTTATTATTAATACTCTTTTGAATTAAGCTAAAAATAAAACATGTCCTTTTTTTTAAAAAAAATAAATTTTTTTTCACTTTTTTCTTCCGAAAAATGGGGAGGTGGGGGAACTTTTTTCAAAAAAATTTAAAATGCGATTGATATTCTTAAATTACACATAAAAGTTCCTCGATTGCAAGTGGTTTCATAAAAAAAAATTTTTTGTTATCACCCTAATGTACATCTATCTATATAATACCAAGTCAAAAAGGATTATTCTAACATTGATTGATGATAACAGTTGCTGAGGTGCAGTAAGCCATAAGTTCTATACCTGGTTTGAAAGAGATCTTTACATGCCATCAATTTGCCAATTTCACTACAGACTTCAGATTTAAATTTGTTCATAGTTCGGATGTTTTTCATGAAGTTTAATCTGCAAAATACATTGAAAAGTTTTCAGAAATAGTAAGTTACACTGTATATAGTAATACATAGTTATAAAAAACAAAATGTTTTATAATAATTTACCAGCAGAGGTCAAGGTTGATAAGCACAACACTCCAGTTTATTATATAGATAAGTGCAACACTCCAGTTTATTATATAGATAAGTGCAACACTCCAGTTTATTATATAGTAAAAAAAATACTTAAAGAGTTCATCAATAGAGTTCATCTACGCCTACAAAGGTATCTCAAACTGTTAACACTCCTGGCTTGCTCCTACCTAATCTCAGATTTACCTTTACCTGCCTTAATATCTACCCATGGAAACAATGATTAAGACCATTGAGGTGAAATATGCTGCTATGGCATAGACACAGAAGGCTCTGTCCTAGCAGAAGTCAAGTTTCAATAAGATTAAGAGATGTTATGAAAAAAAGGGCACCTGATCTTTTCTGTGAAAGTAAATACTCCAAACATGGAAAACATCTTCATTTTTACTTATGTAGAAAGAGAATCTTCCAGATATTTATTTGTACACATATGTGCTAATTAATGAGGAGAATCTTTTAGATGTTTATTCTGAACACATATGTGCTAATTAATGAGGAGAATCTTTTAGATGTTTATTCTGAACACATCCTTGCCACTTACTGAGCTGCTCTGTGAGCTGAGACAAGTCTTTTATAATCTGCGTTGATCCCTGAAAACCAATAGATGGCTTGAGCCCAGGCTTTCCGATGATCCTGTTAAAAAATGAAGATAAAAAATTGAAACAATTATTTTCTTCAAATATTTTTTTTTTAATGTTCTCTATGCAGCTATAGTGATTAAAAATAAATTTCATTTGACGTAATTAGAAAAGCAAAATACATATTTTATTTATGTAAAAAGATGTGATGAGACGAAAATTTGGATCAGCAGGTAATAAATATGTTAAATCTCCATGCATGTTGACATGACCATTTGATTATGAGGATTTGTAACTGGTAACTTAAGTAAAGTTTTATGGTTTAGTGGGTGAATCATTTAAGTGGGTGAATCATTTGTCCAAAATGATATAATGATAGAGATTAAAAACAGACTAGAAGTGGGGAAGAGAATATATTACACACTGCATAAAATACTGAAAAACAGACAGATCTCCAGAAAACTTTTAAAAAAAACATATACAAGACAATGATCTGACCAGCAGTACCATATGGTAGTGAAGCATGGACCAACAAGCAGAAAATGCTAAACACTTGGGAAAGGAAAATATTTGTGTAAATATATGGGTCAGTAAAGAACAATAACGAGTGGAGAAGTAGTACTCTACAGAACTATACGAAGAACCAAATATAACAGCTGAAATCCAAATTAATAGATTGAGGTGGATCGGGCACATAGAAAGATGAAAAACAATAGAGGTCCAAAAGCAATATATAAGGCAACACCCAATGTGAAAAGGCCTAAAGGCAGACCAAGAAGTAGATGGTTAAAGGAAGTGGAGAAAGACCTTAAAGCCACAGGAGTGAGAGAGTGGAGGAAGAAGACCATGGATTGGGAAAAGAGTAGTTTGGCAGGCCAGGGCCCTAAATGGGCTGTAGAGCCAAAGGAAGAAGAAGAATCATTTGTCCAGTTAATAATGAAACATTTTCTAAACTAAATAAAAATGTTCACAGGTTACAAGATATTTGTATTTTGAGGACGATATCTGCCTTTTTTTCAAACTTACTTTGGCTGGAAGTAATGTATTGGGCTCTTTGGCTATGGCCTGGACTAGCAGTGGAAGTTTCTTGACATATTTTTGCTGGAGTTGCACAGGACCAAGCCGGTACAGAAAAACAACTAAATCTTCAGAATTCTGCAAAACCAAAAAAAAAACAATTGTTCAGCATGATACAGTAAAAAAGTATACTATTTTTCAAAAATTAAACAAATGTAACGACAATACATGTTTTAGAATTGATATTATCTTACTGAGCAAATAAAAAAGAAATGGTTAGACTGTATACATAAAATTAATGAAGGTGAAGGCTAGGAACATGCATAAATGTCGTGATGTTATTTTATTTCCTTTAAACAGGTAAAGAAATTTTGTTTTCACAGAAATATTTCAGCTGAATATTTTGCTAAAAAAATATTCATTAAAAACTATAACAGTTATAGTATAGATAGCTATAAAGTTATTTCCTTAGAGAGAAAAAACATGACAGAAATGTGTTAATAGTCATTGTTAAATTAAAAAGATGTACTCATAGACATAGACGCAACATACAGAGTCACGACAGCCTAATGAAGCAGAGTCAGCTTCTTCAAGTTTAGTTCCATCTGCCAAGAGAATATACTGCAGCTCAGGAGGGATGTTTGTCTCTTGAAGTATGGCCCCCTGAACATCTTGCATGGTGTGACTCTCGTTCACAGGGTAAGACAACACTACATTCACCTCCACATGGAGAATGTGCAGGATCTGTGAAGATAAAACAAATATTTGTTTAGAGACCCTACAAATTAATTACATTTAAGTGATACCTCACATCTGAAACCTCAAAGAAAATTTGGAAAGAATTTCACTCCAGAATGAGAATTAACTTTGGTATTCAACCATCTAGTG
The DNA here is from genome assembly GCA_021962125.1 of Bulinus truncatus. Taxonomy (NCBI): domain Eukaryota; kingdom Metazoa; phylum Mollusca; class Gastropoda; family Planorbidae; genus Bulinus; species Bulinus truncatus. Next base: position 325,228 of record JAGDYQ010000139.1, on the reverse strand, counting down.
CATAATTTAGTTTTTTTTTTAAGTACTTTTTTCCATGCTAGTTTTAATCTTTTGTTCCTGTTTTATGGATATATTTTTTAAAAATATAACGCAACTAAGTATGCTTGTCTTTAAATAATCTACATCAGCCTGAAGATCAGAAGAATTTATTTCAAACAAATTCTTTTCAAATACCAAGGATTTAAACTTTAAACAAATTATTTTAAATGATTTACATAGGGCAAAAATAATTCAAAACTCTAAGGATTTGAAGTATGAACAATTTCAATGGATAAATTAAGTTCAAATTCTGATGAGAATAAATTTTTATTGACAGTTTTACAAGTGATTTTAGCAATGAAATATACAATGGAGATAGAGGGAAAAAAAACTGGAAACCCGGAGAGGTCTGCACACTTGATTCAACAGTCCAAGTGCTGTCAGCAATACTGAGTCTTGTCATTGTATGGATTCAAAAGTCCAAGTGCTGTCAGCATTACTGAGTCTTGTCATTGTATGAATTCAACAGCCCAAGTGCTGTCAGCAATACTGAGTCTTGTCATTGTATGGATTCAACAGTCCTAGTGCTGTCAGCAATACTGAGTCTTGTCATTGTATGGATTCAACAGTCCAAGTGCTGTCAGCAATACTGAGTCTTGTCATTGTATGGATATATTTTGGAATCAAAGCAGTAAAAATGAGCTCAAATACAGATGGCTTTGAGCTTTGAACCTCATTTGAACACAAAACTTTTCAAATTTATACTTTTTTAGATACAGATGTCAAATATAATTATTACCTTGTTTTTTTAAATTTGTTTTGGTTTTCATTTGTTAACTTTCCAAAAAATAACAAAAAGGTCTATCCAAAGCTATTATAATAATACATGTCTGAGTTCCCATCTACATTACTTTCATTTTAATAGCCAAGCTAACCTTATGTTCTTACCTTAAGATCTAGGATTTTCTCTAGCAAACAAAAACATTTCGGCCTCTCAACTCCATTGAGCTGAACCACTCCACCACCTCGAGCCTTTGGGTCCCATCTCAACATCAGCCGAAGCCACTGTTCGAAATAATTCTGCAAAGGCCTGAAATTTAGATATTCACAATAAGTAATTTAACTGATCCAGCTACTTAGAAAAGGTAATAAAAATTCACAAAGCTATCAATTTTTTTAATTCAAGATGATTTTTTTTTTACAGAAATCAAAAAAGAAATCTCAAAAGATATCTATATAGGTTAACAATTACATAAGAAAAGAGAATTGATTACCTGCACAGCTGATTTGGTGGCAGTTTCTTAGAAAATTTGACCTCTCTGTTTTCATCATAGGTGGCGTTGATGTCTTCTGGGGACTTTCTACACACTACATTATGCCTATGAATAGATACATGCATACAGTACTAGGACACTGCTAGATACAAAGACTAGAACATTTACATATATAAGGACTAAAACATGAACATATTTATGACCAATGTTTGCTAACTGGCCAATGTGCACAATGGCTTTGAATATTTACTTATTCAGATTGGCAGTTTTCTTTGTAATTCCCTAAGGTGTGTAATGAGCATGAAACCAACAATTTTAAAATGATGTCCCTGAATTATGTAATGTTCATCTCTTGATTCTACTGACTCTCATGCTGTAGTGTCCTCCTTTCTACACCCTCCCTACCTATAGCGAAACAGCAATGGCCATAAAGACATCAGGGATGTCAAGGGAGTTACTCCAGCTAAAATCCTCAAAATGTATAACACTGATCAGACTTATAACAAAAGCACCAAAAAGTTACCCCTAGTGATAGTAATGACATTCAAAATTGTTCTGCATATTATAACCAAAGGTCACATTATTTGCCAAGTCATGAGTGTAAAGCTCAGAAAAAAAAATTAAAGCAGTCAAGGGTGACAGTATGGGGCAGGTTAATTACAACAAAACTTCAATAATGCTCTACAGAGAGGTAGAGATGTTCTATTGCTCTATAGAAAGGTAAAGATGTTCTATTGCTCTACAGAAAGGTAAAGATTTTCTATTGCTCTACAGACAGGTAAAGATGTTCTACTGCTCTACAGACAGATGGGTAGAGATGTTCTACTGCTCTACAGAGAGTTAGACATGTTCTATTGCTCTACAGAAAGGTAAAGATGTTCTATTGCTCTACAGAAAGGTAAAGATGTTCTATTGCTCCACAGACAGGTAAAGATGTTCTATTGCTCTACAGACAGGTAGAGATGTTCTATAAAACTTGCACAGAGAGTCAGCCTACCAGATAACTAAATGGTAAAACATAGTTGATGAATGAACTTAATGTCTTTTTTCACTTTTGGCAACTGAGTTGTTTTTGGGCTGGCATTGAAATGTGTCAGAGAATAGTTTGGTTTCCTCCCTTACGTTAAGTTTTTAGTCTAAGGAAGGGATGGCTAATGTACGCTGCACGCAAGAGAATTCTGGCAAGCACAATAGAATTCTGGCAAGCCAAAATTGTTTAAAGTCAACATAAATAAATTAAATTATAAATACTTCACATATAAACATAAGGTACAGGCATTTAGAAAAAATTACATTACAATTCACTTTATTTTTGGCAGCAGCTAACAATCCTTAACAATATACTTTGCTGATAAAATCCTATTAGCTGTCCCTGGTTTAAGGGTACTATATGATAAAATATGTCCACATATTCTAACCTTTTGGCGTATGCCAGCCAAGATGTAATACTTTACAGTAATGTATTAGTCCTTACCATTCGACTGGTGGCAGTGTTGGTAAAAATGGCCTAAATCCTGCGATGCATTCAAAAACTAAACTTCCAAATGACCAGTAGTCAACAGTTTTGGTGTAAGGTTTGGACACAAACAGCTCAGGAGCCTTAAATAAAAAATATGCTGACCTTTTTTAAACAATTTCACACCAAATAAACAAAATTATCTTCACATGTAAGATTTAAAACATTAATTTCTTTCAGAACAATAATTAATAATAATTCTTGCATAAATATTTTTAGACAACCGCAAAATACATATACTTTATTTTGTAATCAAATTTATTGAAATAGTTTATATAAATATTTAAGTAATAATTGATAATATGGAGAGCAAAAACTCTTTTTCTTTTTAAACAAACATGGCTTACCAAATACTGCATTGTCCCAACATAAGAATTGCAGATACTGGTGACGTCCAGTTCTTTAGCATAACCCAAATCAATAACTTTGTAAAGTATCTGTGGGAAAAAATACGACCTTTTTATTAATTTAAAAAAGAGGCTTGTTTCTTTTTTCTAGGGTGTCTATTGATTTGTTTTACCAAAATGGTGGTTTATAGTCATAGTTGTTGTTAGCAGCATGTGGTCAGAGTCAAACATCCATAATGAACACTAAAAATTCCAAGTTCATGGACTCAAACACAAATAGTAATTATATGAAATAAATGTCTCCTTACAATACAATATTTTGTTCCATAAAATTCATCACTTAAATCTAGATGTCATCAGATGGTACATTAGTAATTAAACAGATAAAACATTAACAAAGTCTTGACGGAAGTCAGTCAAGAGAAGGATGACATCATTAAAAAAAAAAAAGCACAATTTTTTACAATATAAATTCACTCTATTACATATGGTAACATAATTTGGTATAATTTGCAACATTTAATACTTCATCATCTCAGAAACTTACAAATATGCCCTTATAGCTTCTCAAGGAACTATTATGTAAACTTCTGTGAAACAATCAGAGAAAGCCACAAACCCTAAAAAAAAACTAAAATTCATTACAAATTCAATAATTACTTTTTGAAAATTGTGATACATGGTGAACCATTGTGTTTATTTACCCTGTTATTGTCTATAGGTTTCAATACAATGTTCTCAGGCTTCAGGTCTCTATGAATGATGCGATTACTGTGCAGATATTCTATGGCACTACCAACTCCACTAACCAGCTGGCGAATGTCACTCTCTTTTAAACCACAACAATTTTCTGGTCTATTCAAAACCTTAAAAAAAAATTGCATTTGAAGTGTACCATGAGCAGACAAATTATTTAACAAACTAAATCATTCAATAAAAAGAAGTCGTATGTTCTGTTAAAAGATGCTGAAATATGTATCCTATCTACATTTTTAGATCAATTTAAAAAAAAAAATATCTACAGATTAAGAAATGTAAGCTATAACAGAATTTATCTAAATTTATAAATATCTATAGTACTCACTATAAAAGAAACATTACCTTTTGAGATAAGATGCTCCATACACCTAGCAAGTCATTAAATTATTGAATAATCATAACAAAATAACATTCATCTCCATTTATGACATTGAAAAGTTTTAATGAACAGAATTTACCTTCCTTAAATCTCCACCCTCACAATATTCCATGGCTAAAATTGGCAACTCTCCTGGACGCGGTTTCAGCTGCTCGGGAAGCTCCACTGATTTGATGACATTGTCATGATTTAAGCGACTCATGATGTATACTTCCATACGCCATCTGTCAGATGTTTTGTCTGACAAGTCATCCTTGTGACGACAATTCTTTATAGCTATTTTCTCCTGTGTTCTCTGTTTAAAAATACACATCAAAACAAATAAATTGTCAAACTGTTTACAGTCAGGTAACGCTGACCATAACAAAAAAAATCAATCCCCTAAATTACTAGTACATTAGAAAAAATCAAGATGTTAACATCGCTATAAGATAAAAATGAAACAATGTGTTTTATAATATCTAATTTATAGTCTGAATTAGCACTTATTTAACTCATAGCAAGGGAGTATAAATGCTCATTAAAGAGTGATTTCAATTTATTTTTGTCCCTTCATCTTTTCTTATGGTTGACATTTTTTAATTCACTCAAATTTTAATTAAAATCATAAGCTATTTCTCAAATCCAGTTAAACCAAAGGGAAACAATAAAAGAATTAAAAATAATCCTAAATGATCATGTCATTTTCTATTTTGATTCTACTCTAGTAATACTAACAACAATGAACTAGAACATTCTAATTTAGAAAATACGACCCATTTTCAAGTACAATTTAATTTTATAAGAGGTACCTCATTTAGCCATAGAGTTATGCAACCAAATGCACCTTGACCCAAAACTTGCTTCTGAGTCCATGTTTCCCCTATTCCCCCTTCTGCCATAATTTAAGTCAACCAATATTTTTTTTAATCTGTAAAATAAGAATTGTCACATTAGTAGTAAAAATAAAACTATATTTGAAATGTTTTGCAAAGATCTGAGGCATTTAAGAAATTTCATAAAAAAAGCAAGACTAAATTTATTCACATTTTTTATGCAGACTAAATATTTAATTTTATGAATGATATTGTATATGTGATGATATGATATTGTATATGTGGTTATATGATATTGTATATGTGATGATATGATATTGTATATGTGATGATATGATATTGTATATGCGATGATATTGATAATGTTGATGCCTCTTTAAAAAATATTCCAAGTTACTTATAGTAGAACTAAATTATGATAAAAATGTAAACAAAATATATCTTACATAGCTATCCTCTATTTAATGTCCGGTATTATGACTTATAAAAATAAAGTATAAGTCAAACAGCCAATAAATTGAGTAAAGCTGAAGCTTGACTACAAATGAAGTACTGTTAAGAATCTGCTAAAGCCACTTATGTTATTCTAATTAATAGTGTTCCTACATTTTTGTTAGAATGACTGAAGTTGTCTTAAAATATCTGATTATCTTAATTTTATTTCAAAGTTTTACTTGAATTCAAGAACTGGAAGAATCAAAAAAAATATAAAAAGTAAATATTTGAAAAATGTCAACTAACAGCTCATAAATTCAGAAATAAATGTTCTCACTCAATATAATATTCAATAACTTGAATATAACACAATTTGAAAAAAACAACCCATCTAACTGCATCTCAGAAGTAATTAATTAATTATATTTGACTGTCGTTGAGTTTACACAATTACTTGAAGTCTTAAGTTAATAAGATAGATAATTAATTTAGATGTAATAATTTACACTTCTTCAGTTTCATCATTTTTGTTCATATTCAGTATTTCAGATCATGTCATAGTAAATGATAGAGCTATGACCATGCCATGCATAACTGCCATAACTAGGCACAATAAGTAAAGTTAAAAGTAATGAGAAAAGTGTTGATCCTTTTATTAATACCGAAGATGCATGTAATTCTATGAAATTAAAAATACGTCAAACTATTTAATCAGTTATCTATTTCAAATATTAATTAGATGTGTTTATTACACCGACGATTAATTTACAGCGAATCAATGATCATTATTGAATATTGTGTTGAGCCAGGAAACTAAAATCAATAATAATAGAAGTACATTGAAATCAAATAACCAACACTCATCTAAAGAAGGTGGTAAAGCAAGTGAATGCTGAATTGATTCGAATCATGCATTTTTTTTTTTGTTACCACTGACATAGATATATCAAAGGTTACCGAGCTCCAGTAATGAGCTATCTCTATGATTTTAGTCAATAACCACCACAGATTATATATCTAATCTGTGATAACCACTGGTTTCTATAAGAATACTGCTCATTCAATTCCTTGAATGATTTCTCTAGTCAGGCTGCCCTCGTTAGAGTTATATCTAATAATATTTGTATCTTCAAAATGTATATATTATTTAAGTAGTCATGGACCAAACATGCGACAAAGTTAAACAGGATCTAGGTTATTTTTATTGCGTTGGCTAACAGGATATTCTTATGGACCGGTTACTGCTGCGGTTCTCAACCGGCGGTACGCGTACCCTAAGGGATCCGGCAAAGTTTATGCAGGGTACGCAGCGGCATATAATTTTCCTTTATAACAGCCAATAGTTTTAAGAACCCACTTGTGAGGTGTACCGGCGGACATATTGTTGCACCCTTTGGGGTGCAGTCGCAAACAAGGTTGATAAACTCGGGGTTAATGCATCAGATCTCAGCACTGAGCTATATACTAAATATAGAGCTCAGTGGATCTCAGCAGTCCTATACAGCCGCGTAGCGTGAAAATTCTACAGCAGGGGGCCAGGCATCCTACAGCAGGGGCCAGGCAATAGCGGGGGGGGGACAGGTAATACATTTTACTAAGTAGAACAAATAAGTAGAGGGGGGGGCAGACAAAACGAATGGGGGGCGGCCCCCTGCCCCCCCCGCACGCTACGGGCCTGGTCCTGGATTAACATTAAAGCAATAAACATAAGCAAGTGTTTATGACGTCAAGGGAAGAGGTGGCGCCACAGAAAGTTTTCAAAGTCACGTGTGTCATTTAAATTATTAAAGTAATTTATTTAGTTACTTTAAAAAACAAAAGAACAAATGAAAAACTGTTTATAAAACTTTCTCAAATGTGCCATCATGTTTAAATGGCAAAAAAAATGTACCAGAAACTATCTGAATAGAAGCAAAACGTTTACACAGAGCAAGTAAAGTATACTACTGTGTTATCAAATATAAAAAAAGACAATTGCTCTAGATTTTTGCATTATAAGCCATAAGCCAAAAATAAGCTTTAATCAAATTCTCGATACTCAGAGGCGTACGTGCGGGGGGTTGGGTAAAAATTCGAAAGTACCCCCGGGCCACAGCTTGAGGGGGGCCCAATAATTTTTTTACATTAAATATTAAGGAATTATCTCATGTCATAATGTCGAATGTCAAAATGCAAGGGCCCCCAAAGAGACCAAGCCCCCCCGGACCCCCAAGTCCATAGGTTCGGCACTGGCAATACTTGCATCGTCGCCTTGTATCTTTTAAAAAGCTGTTAACAACACATGTGGTTATGTTTTGATTTGACATGAATTAAATATGGTTTTGAAATAAAAGTTTTAGTGAATAAAAATGTGAATGTGATTCTTGAATATTGGAGCATAATTGAATGTTAATTATTCTAGATGGAAGAATATATCTTGAAAATAACCATCTTATATAATACATGTATCAGGGCTGGCCTTACGCCGATTTGACCTATTGCTACTAATTGGGCCCCGCGCCTGGCCGGGGCCCCCCAATTTACATTTAGCACATCACTATCAGTCATGGCTCGTCACATGCTTTTAGAGATTAGAAGAGGGGCCTCGCAAGCATCCCTTAAATTGACATGTGTCAGATCTTTTATTTTCAGGGAATACACGGTAGGTCTATAATTAGCTTATTTGATTTTAGTTTAGTTGACAAACGTCTCTGACGTTACATTTCCGGTGCTGTCCTAACCCCATTCTTGTTTTGACAGCATCAGTCAGCCTCAAAGTCGATAGAAGACCATTCCAAAAATACAATCAACTCTTGCTATTAAAATGAAAGTAACTTATAGGCTGTATGTTGTAAATGCATGTAGTTTATTTGGATATTTTTAATTTCTTTGTTTATAAAGCCAAAAAAAAAAAAACTCTTATTTACTTTAATTTCGCAATGTCTACAACATGTACTCTTTTGTTTTAATTCAGGTAGAATTTCAGCCCATTAAATGGGTTTATTTGTTAAAGGTGTTAAACAAGCGTTTTTCTTTTCTCTGTAATTCTGAAACATCAGTAAGTTGCAGCCTGAAATTCAGGGGCCCCTGACAAACTTAGATGATGGGAGCTCCTCTGCCACCACGCCCTCCCAATTTTGAAGCAAAATAAACACATTTCGAATGGGTCCCCAGCACTGGCGGTGTAATTCATTTTAGTTTATATGTATCATTTTCATTTTCATAATTCATTTGATTTATTTATTAAATATAATATTTGAAAGAAATTATAATTAATTTACATTTTACAGTAATCACATTTTGGAGAGTTGTTGTGGCATATTTTAAAACAATTTGCAAGTACCCGGCTTTGCCCGGGTTTAAAACAAGGTTTTCTGTTTATTTAAGAAGCGTAATTCGACGTTTAAGATTTAAAATATGACGCGTAAAAAAGGGTTTATTTGCATGCAATAAAAGGGTACATTTATCTTAAAGAAATGTGATACACAACATTTTTGGCAGTTCCTCTCTCTCTCTCTCTCTCTCTCTCTCTCTCTCTCTCTCTCTCTCTCTCTCTCTTTCCCTCCCTCCCTCCCTCCTCCCTCTCTCTCCCTCTTAGGCATGACTGTAGCAAAAGATGACAATTCCTATGGATGAAGGAATGGAATGTAATAATGTAGTATGTAATGTGTTATTTGGTTCCCCGTACCGATCATATTTATAGTAAGTTAGCTATGTGGGAGAGAAGCTCGTAAAACCTGAAATCGGGGTAAAAGTTTTCCAATTTTCATGTCTTTGATATCCAAAATAATTAAGTACAATTAAAGTACCCATTGAGATGGAACGACACCTGTTTAAGAGCCTTCCGCATGTAATTTTGTGTACGTGTACCAAATTTCACGTTACATGTATTTGGTTGTCTGGATCTTGAGTTTTAAGGGAACAGACAGACAGACAGACAGCAAATACATCTAAAAGTATAGAGAAGTATATTGCCATTTACCGAATGATGGCAAATGTAATTTTTAAAGAAAATACAATTATTTATCATAATTATTTAATAAATTACTTTTTTTTTAATTGAGTTTCCCGTTTCCGGTTTCAGTTTTATGTTCATCATCATTCATGATAATTATCGGTAATTTTCTGATCTAATTTCACTATTAAATTTCTAAACAAACTGACATTACGAATCAGTTGACGACAGAAGTGCTCAATGTTCATTTTATTTTTTTAATATATTATTTTTTTAATAATATCGAATAAATACTTGCTACAGAATTACTATATTCTATTATTGAATTAAGGGGGCAAAATTTGTCTTTCAGTCATATTTTGTCTTGCCCCCCCCCCTTGAATTTTGGCTTGCCCCCCCCCCCCCCCTTATTTCGTTCCGCCGCCGGTGGTCCCCAGGCAAGTGTTCGTGTTTCCTCTCCCTCGCGGCAGCCATGCACCAATGCAAACTAAAGTTTTGAAAAAAAATTATCTTTTTCAAATAAAGTACAATTGTGTAGAATGAAAAAGGGAGGGGTGGAAGTAAGGCAAATAAAGACATTTTATATTAAAAAAAACATGCACCAATGTACGAATTGCGTAAATAATAGAAAACATTCTTCTTATGAAGGGAATGTGATGATTCAAACAATTTTTAGAATACAAATAATATTAAGTGGCACCATTAACAGCTGGGGGGGGGAGCAACTAAATGTTTGAATGGAAGCTTCTTAAACTGTAATTCCCATGTCATGAACCCCTAAAGTCCCGGGCCCTTTGAGCCGAGGGACACTTGCATAAAAAAACAATGCCAAAAGTTTGAAATCAAAAAGAAAAAGGTGAGAAATCTGGCTAAAGGTGATAAAAAATAAATAAACATTCCGACTGTTGTGTTTTAACTTGATACTCTCCCCTGTTGACGTCTGCTAAGAGCGTCCATCAGTGTCGAGAAATTTAAAGGTTGATCAAATCAATCCAGACATACTGGTCTGGGTATCTAGTTTATTATATGACTTATAAAAACATTTCTTAGCATTATCGTAAAATTCCATTATTAAAAAAAAAGTTTCACGAATTGCCAAAATGAAGTGAAGTAAAATAATCATAATAATCTATTTTGTAGACCCATCAATTTGTGTCATCAAACAAATCGACCATTCATTGTCATAAACGCATATTATTAATATTATTTATACACACAATAATGTAAAATGATATGCATATGATGTGTCGCTATTTTTAGACAGAAATCATCAGTTGTATTAAGATCGTTATTTTTTAGTAGCGGTTAACAAAATATACACTGTAAACATTGGTTTATGTATGAGTGAACCTGTAATACAGTAAACTAGCAAGGAAATATGAATATAAAAATAAATAACCATGTGACTTGAATTTAATTAGAAAGAACCAATGGTTGCCGCCCTGAAAAGGACGGGTAGCGTTTAAGGTTGCCGCACAAACCAGCCAACAACAGAATTTAGAAACAATCTTAACATCAAAGCCTCCAATAGTCGACAAAAAAAAAACAACGTCTAGTCTCAACGAGGGACGGTGACCATTCAAATCGTCTCGCTTCCAAAAACTCGTCTAGCTCCACTGCCATCTCTTACTCAGCTTCCTCCACCGAGACCCGTGGTCTCAATCTCGTCTCTCTCCACCCACGTCTCCTCGTTCTCGTCTCTCTCCACCTACGTCTCCTTGTTCTCGTCTCTCTCCACCCACGTCTCCTCGTTCTCGTCTCTCTCCACCCACGTCTCCTCGTTCTCGTCTCGCTCCACCCACGTCTCCTCGTTCTCGTCTCTCTCCACCCACGTCTCCTCGTTCTCGTCTCTCTCCACCCACGTCTCCTCGTTCTCGTCTCTCTCCACCCACGTCTCCTCGTTCCCGTCTCTCCCCACCCACGTCTCCTCGTTCACGTCTCTCTCCACCCACGTCTCCTCGTTCTCGTCTCTCTCCACCCACGTCTCTTCGTTCTCGTCTCTCTCCACCCACGTCTTCTCGTTCTCGTCTCTCTCCACCCACGTCTCCTCGTTCTCGTCTCTCTCCACCCACGTAACCTCGTTCTCGTCTCCCTCCACCCACGTCTCCTCGTTCTCGTCTCTCTCCACCCACGTCTCCTCGTTTTCGTCTCTCTCCACCCACGTCTCCTCGTTCTCGTATCTCTCCACCCACGTCTTCTCGTTCTCGTCTCTCTCCACCCACGTCTACTCGTTCTAGTCTCTCTCCACCCACATATCCTCGTTCTCGTCTCTCTCCCCACCCACGTCTTCTCGTTCTCGTCTCTCTCCACCCACATATCCTCGTTCTCGTCTCTCTCCACCCACGTCTCCTCGTTCTCGTCTCTCTCCACCCACGTCTCCTCGTTTTCGTCTCTCTCCACCCACGTCTTCTCGATCTCGTCTCTCTCCACCCACGTCTACTCGTTCTCGTCTCTCTCCACCCACGTCTCCTCGTTCTCTTATCTCTCCACCCACGTCTCCTCGTTCTCGTCTCTCTCCACCCACGTCTCCTCGTTCTCGTCTCTCTCCACCCACGTCTCCTCGTTCTCGTCTCCCTCCACCCACGTCTCCTCGTTCTCGTCTCTCTCCACCCACATATCCTCGTTCTCGTCTCTCTCCACCCACGTCTCCTCGTTCTCGTCTCTCTCCACCCACGTCTTCTCGTTCTCGTCTCTCTCCACCCACGTCTACTCGTTCTCGTCTCTCTCCACCCACATATCCTCGTTCTCGTCTCTATCCACCCACGTCTTCTCGTTCTCGTCTCTCTCCACCCACGTCTCCTCGTTCTCGTCTCTCTCCACCCACGTCTGCTCGTTCTCGTCTCTCTCCACCCACGTCTTCTCGTTCTCGTCTCTCGCCACCCACGTCTTCTAGTTCTCTCTCGTCCAGGTGCAACCCGTGGCAGTAGGGGATATTTCGCCCACACACAGAATTGTTGGTAAACACACAAAATTGGGACACACACACACACACACACAATTGTTGGCACACACACAAAATTGGGACACACACACACACAATTGTTGGCCCACACACTTGTGACAGTATTGCGATTGGTTGTGACAAGTAAAACATAACACAAGTGTGTTTGTGTGTTTGTGGGGGGGCAAAACACATGGATGGGCTATATACAGACATAACATGGATGGGATATATACAGACATAACACATGTTTGGGCTATATACAGACATAACACATGTTTGGGCTATATACAGACATAACACATGGATGGGCTATATACAGACATAACACATGGATAGGCAATAAACAGACACAACACATGTATGGGCTATATACAGACATAACATGGATGGGCTATATACAGACATAACACATGGATGGGCTATAAACAGACACAACACATGGATGGGCTATATACAGACATAACACATGGATGGGCTATATACAGACATAACACATGTTTGGGCTATATACAGACATAACACATGGATGGGCTATATACAGACATAACATGGATGGGCTATAAACAGACATAACACATGGATGGGCTATATATTCCCATAAGCTCCTACATATTACCATAAGCTCCTACATATTCCCATTAGCTCCTACATATTCCCATAAGCTCCTACATATTCCCATAAGCTCCTAATATTCCCATAAGATCCTACATATTGTCATAAGCTTCTAAATATTCAAATAAGCTCCTACATATTACCATAACCTCCTACATATTCCCATAAGACACACAATTGTTGGTAAACACACAAAATTGGGACACACACACACACACAATTGTTGGCCCACACACTTGTGACAGTATTGCGATTTGTTGTGACAAGTAAAACATAACACAAGTGTGTTTATGTGTTTGTGGGGGGGGGGCAAAACACATGGATGGGCTATATACAGACATAACATGGATGGGATATATACAGACATAACACATGTTTGGGCTATATACAGACAGAGCACATGTTTGGGCTATATACAGACATAACATGGATGGGATATATACAGACATAACACATGTTTGGGCTATATACAGACATAGCACATGTTTGGGCTATATACAGACATAACACATGGATGGGCTATATACAGACATAACACATGGATAGGCAATAAACAGACACAACACATGTATGGGCTATATACAGACATAACATGGATGGGCTATATACAGACATAACACATGGAGGGGCTATACACAGACATAACATGGATGGGCTATATACAGACATAACATGGATAGGCTATATACAGACATAACACATGGAGGGGCTATATACAGACATAACATGGATGGGCTATATACAGACATAACACATGGAGGGGCTATACACAGACATAACATGGATGGGCTATATACAGACATAACACATGGATGGGCTATAAACAGACATAACATGGATTGGCTATAAACAGACATAACACATGGATGGGCTATATATTCCCATAAGCTCCTACATATTCCCATAAGCTCCTACATATTCCCATTAGCTCCTACATATTCCCATAAGCTCCTACATATTCCCATAAGCTAGTACATATTACCATAAGCTCCTAATATTCCCATAAGCTATTACATATTACAATAAGCTCCTAATATTCCCATAAGATCCTACATATTCCCATAAGCTTCTACATATTCAAAAAAGCTCCTACATATTACCATAAGCTCCTACATATTTCCATAAGCTCCTACATATTCCCATAAGCGCCAACATATTCCCATAACCTCCTCCATATTCTCATAAGCTCCTACATATTTTCATAAGCTCCTATATATTCCCATAAGCTCCTACATATTCCCATAAGCTATTACATATTACCATAAGCTCCTAATATTCCCATGAGCTCCTACATATTCCCATAAGCTCCTACATATTCCCATAAGCTCTGACATATTCCCATAAGCTCCTACATATTCCCATAAGCTCCTACATATTCCTATAAGTTCCTACATATTACCATAAGCTCCTAATATTCCCATAAGCTCCCACAAATTCCCTTAAGCTCCTACATATTTCATAAGCTCCTAATATTCCCAAAAGCTCCTACATATTACCATAAGCTCCTACATATTCCCATAAGCTCCCACTTATTCCCATCAGCTCCTACATATTCCCATAAGCTCCTACATATTACCATAAGCTCCCAAGGAGCCGTCCATAAAGTACGTCACGCTCCAAAGGGGGGGGGGGGAGGGGTGTAAGAAATTGTGACATTTTGTGACGGGGGGAAGGGGGGGTCAAGCCAAGTGTGACGTCACATTTTTAATATATTTTTTATTTTATTTCTAATTTTAAATTATATTTTTTTAGTAAAACTTAATAGTTTTAAAATTAACATTTAAATTAGTTTTATGACAAAATATCATGAAATGCATATCTAATCAATGTGTTGTTCACAATTCCTTATGTTAGTTAGGAGTTCATATTTCAACGTTTTACCTTCGAGATTCTTTCCTCCTCAAATCCAATCATTTTTCAACTATGCACAGTAGGCACTGTGCCTAGGGCCTACGGACTTTTCAAGGCCCTACGAAAGCCAGAACATAAAGTGAAAACAAGTTCAGAATGCCATTAAAATGTAATAATGCTTGTATTAAAGAAACAATATATAACCGTGTGAGATGAACACGTCAAGCTGCAGATCTGTAAATTATAGTAAGTTAACTTTTAGGCTCTTAGTCTTAGCATATGACGTCCTCAAAAGTGTATTTAGATTTCAAATAGCAATTAGCAAAGAAGTGCCGGTGCATTCTTGAAAATATTAAAAATGAAGATGGGGAGGGCTTACGGTGACCTTAAAACGGCCCTGAACTGATGGACTCAGAGTTTCAGAAAGAGCAGATGCCGATGCTCATAAATTTCCTTCATTGTTTGTGGCACAAACTCACAAATGTGATGACATTATGACAAGATCAACAGGAGTTTTAAAAGTACAACCATATGTTCTTTATCGTCCATTTTTGCAGACCAACTTACATGATCGAATTTGCAAAGTGTGTCACTTATACTTTGCTTCACAAACAATGTTGAAGAAACATACAGGACAACACAGAGCTCGGGTGCAGGAGAATGTGCCAACCCAAAATTTTCCAAAATCAACTCAGATAAACTGCCTCCTTCCTTTGAGAATCGCTGCTAGAAGGCAAAGAGAACTCATGACAATTATTGGCAGAATGGAAAATGCACATTCAGTGGATGTTGAGTGGCTTGATGAGGATGAAGTTGATCTGTCTGCAATTATTCTTCCAGGAAACGGTGATGGTGCAAGATTTACGTCCGTCGTAACTATGGATGAACACTTTACTTCACCATGGATGGATAATGTCTAGTGAATATATTTTTAAATAAACATAATTCACAGGCCCACTATAAACATTTTCAATTTAGCACAAGAGCTGCTCACATAATTTGTCAATCTAGTCCTAGTCGCATTGTTTTGTTTCCATTTTTATTATTTAATTACTGGTTGAGGTCAAGTTTCGCTAATCTACTTCTTACCCTGTGTCAATAGAATGCATAATCGGAATATTATATCAAATTTGACCTCACCCATTGTAAATAAAAAGGTAGCAGATAAATGATGTTTATTATATAATTGTCCAGTCTAATTTTTGCAATTGTTTTTTTTCAAATTCAATTGATTGTGTTACTGTTTCAAAGAATAACTGTGACTAATGTTGACAATTAGTTATTCTACTATTAAAGTCATATATAATATGATAGTTTTTTTTAATATTTATATTTTAAGGCAGTTAATAGTGAAGTGCGTTTTAAGTTTTCGATTAAATTTTAATTAGTCGTTAATTAAATTTTTTTTTTGAAAGTGTGACGTACTTTAGGGGGAGGGGGGTCCCGAGATTTATGACACTTTGTGACAGGGAGGAGGGGGGGTCAAAAATGGTCGAAAATAGCGTGACGTACTTTATGGACGGCCCCTAATATTCCCATAAGCTCCTAAATATTCCCATAAGCTCCTACATATTCTCATAAGCTCCTAATATTCCCATAAGCTCCTACATATTCCCATAAGCTCCTACATATTACCATAAGCTCCTAAAATTCCCATAAGCTCCTTCATATTCCCATAAGCTCCTATATATTCCCATAAGGTCCTACATATTCCCATAAGCTCCTACATATTCCCATATGCTCCTACATATTCCCATAACCTCCTACATATTCCCATAAGCTCCTACATGATACCATAAGCTCCTAATATTCCCATAAGCTCCTACATATTCCCATAAGCTCTTACATATCCCCATAAGCTCCTACATATTACCATAAGCTTCTAATATTCCTATAAACTCCTACATATTCCCATAAGCTCCTACATATCCCCATAAGCTCCTACATATCCCCATAAGCTCCTACATATTACCATAAGCTCCTAATATTCCCATAGGCTCCTACATATTCCCACAAGCTCCTACATATTCCCATAAGTTCCTACTTATTCCCATAATCTCCTTCATATTTCCATAAGCTCCTACATATTCCCATAAGCTCCTTCATATTCCCATAAGCTCCCATATATTCCCATAAGGTCCTACATATTCCCATAAGCTATTACATATTACCATAAGTTCCTACATATTCCCACAAGCTCCTACATATTACCATAAGCTCCTAATATTCCCATAAGCTCCTACATATTCCCATAAGCTCCTACATATTCACATAAGCTCCTACATATTACCATAAGCTCCTAAATATTCCCATAAGCTCCTACATATTCCCATAAGCTCCTACATATTCCTATAAGCTCCTACATATTACCATAAGCTCCTACATATTACCATAAGCTCCAAAAATTCCCATAAGCTCCTTCATATTCCCATAAGCTCCCATATATTCCCATAAGGTTCTACATATTCCCATAAGCTATTACATATTACCATAAGCTCATACATATTCCCACAAGCTCCTACATATTACCATAAGCTCCTAATATTCCCATAAGCTCCTACATATTCCCATAAGCTCCTACATATTCACATAAGCTCCTACATATTCCCATAAGCTCCTACATATTACCATAAGCTCCTAAATATTCCCATAAGCCTCTACTTATTCCCATAAGCTCTTACATATTCCCATAAGCTCCTTTTATTCACATAAGCTTGAAATACCCCCATAAGCTTCTACATATTTCATAAGCTCCTAATATTCCCATAAGCTCCAAATATCCCCATAAGCTCCTACATATTCCCATAAGCTCCTACATATTCCCATAAGCTTCTACATATCCCAATAAGCTCCCAAATATTCCCATAAGCTCCTGCATATCCCCATAAGCTTCTTCATATTACCATAAGCTCCTAATATTCCCATAAGCTCCTACTTATTACCATAAGATCCTACATATTCCCATAAGCTCCTACATATTCTCATAAGCTCCTACTTATTCCCATAATATCCTACATATTTCCATAAGCTCCTACATATTACCATAAGCTCCTAATATTCCCATAAGCTCCTACATATTCCCATAAGCTCCTACATATTACCATAAGTGCCTACTTTTCCCCATAAGCTCTTACGTATTCCCATAAGCTCCAAATATCCCCATAAGCTCCTACATATTCCCAAAGCTCCAACATATTCCCATAATTTCCTACATATTCCCATAAGCTTTTACATATTCCCATAAGCTCCTACATATTCCTATAAGCTCCTACATTTTACCATAAGTTCCTACATATTCCCATATATATATATATATATATATATATATATATATATATATATATATATATATATAAATTTGGATAGGATAAACATGTATCGACTTAACCGTATTTATCACATACTCGATTGAACTTACATGCATTCAGATATGTTATCATGCATTCATAAACAAACAAGCCTACAAACTGACAGACGAAACATGCGAATCATTATCAAGGAATGTTCACTTTCCAAAACGAGGTTTCGTTTGGTAAAGAAACAAAAAAATTGTGCACGTCTTTCCTAGGGGAAATCAACTGTCTTAATTATCACACGATAGACTCGCCCCACCACCGATCCCCCCCCCCCCCACGTTGTTGATGTCGGTACGTGCCAAGGCATTAGGACAAACATAATTAACAACGCTTCTCGTGTTATGTCTCGAAGTCCCCTACAGCGTAAAGTTTCTGTTTGATCAATAGACCTAATCGAAGTTAGTTATAGATAAGACCACAGCTTTGGGGAAGAGAAGGAGGGGGGGGGGTGAAACGTTAAAGCGTTGTGAATTTGGATTGACCCATTTTTACTGTTTATTTTTACACTGATTTTTCACTGGCGAAAAATATATTTTATCATATTTATGACGAAAATTTTAAACTTAGAACTTTAAGATATTCCCTGTAAGAAAAGAAAATGCCCGGTTGACTTGCGACACTAGTGACGTCATCAATTTGCATGCTAATTTGTTTTAAAAACTATTAATGGATTCTCTGGAAGGTGCTGCTTGATCATGTTCCATGGTCGGCTTTTAGAGAGTTGAACCATTTCTTCTAGTTGGGCCCCACACACCAGGGAGCCCAATGTGATCTACTGCAGGCTTCTTCAAATATATACAACAATTACATTTCGCAGTCAAATTATTAATACTTTTAGACAAATTAGAATGTTTCGATGTATTCATTATTCTAATTCTTCACATCTCGTTGCAAGTTGGATAGCAGCATGGAGCCAGGCCAGTAGCGTGCGGGGGGGCGCCCCCCTGCGTTTTGTCTGGCCCCCTCTGCTTATTTGCTCTACTTAGTAAAATGTATTACCTGGCCCCCCTGCTATTGCCTGGCCCCTGCTGTAGAATGCCTGGCCCCTGTTGTAGAATTTTCACGCTACGGGGCTGCATGGAGCCCATTTTAATTGTTTCCGATCGGCCCCCACAACATCTAAAACTGACCCTGAGTAAACAATAATTAATATTGACGTTTAATAATATTTACATTTGGAAAAAGGGATACTTCATTCATGAGAACCCCTGAGTTTCTACTGTATACAACCTTCTAAGAAAGCTCATTTCCGGAAGTTTCATTTCTTTATTTTGTTTCCATATGACTCACAAACAAAATTTTCGTCCCGGACATTGAAATAAATGTAAATAAAAAAAAAATCCCAAATGATCGCCGCCTCGTTGTTGACCCGGGGGTGGGGGTAGACAGAAAGTATGTTAGTGTCAGCATTATTCTGTTGTGCAGCATAGGCGTTGCTAGGGGGTGGAAGCTTCCAGAGGTGAGGCTACCAGAGGGGTGACGCTAAAAGCAAATAGAATTCTGTGAAGAGATTCCTTTATTTCAATTAAATTGTATTAGCTCAATGTAGTGTCATTCTTATTCCTGTGGGGACCTAACGACAAAGGTTCTCCTAAAGACAAAGGTTCTCCTAAAGACAAAGGTTCTCCTAAAGACAAAGGTTCTCCTAAAGGCAAAGGTTCTCCTAAAGACAAAGGTTCTCCTAAAGACAAAGGTTCTCCTAAAGACAAAGGTTCTCCTAAAGTGGCTAAAGACAAAGGTTCTCCTAAAGACAAAGGTTCTCCTAAAGGCAAAGGTTCTCCTAAAGACAAAGGTTCTCCTAAAGACAAAGGTTCTCCTAAAGACAAAGGTTCTCCTAAAGTGGCTAAAGACAAAGGTTCTCCTAAAGACAAAGGTTCTCCTAAAGACAAAGATTCTCCTAAAGACAAAGATTCTCCTAAAGACAAAGGTTCTCCTAAAGACAAAGGTTCTCCTAAAGACAAAGGTTCTCCTAAAGACAAAGGTTCTCCACATTTATTGCGACTGTATCCAATGGGTGCGAAAATATGTCTGCCGGTAACCCTCTCACGTAAGTTCTTCAAACTCTTGTTTGTTTTGAACGAAAAATTACATTTCGTTGCGTACCCTTGCATTATCTTTCCCGCTCATTCAGGTACGTGTACCCACCGGTTGAGAACCGCGTCTTTTATAGGATAAAAAATCTGCATCTCTGGCAGTTGTGTTATGAGTAGGGTTGCCATATTTTTTCACGGACCAACCGGGACAGTTCTGTCTTTTTTACTTTAGGTTTAGGGATGTCGGTTCCGGGGGGGGGGGTATGAAAACAGTAATGTAAAAAAACACTTAAAATATAGAATAGATAATCTTTGTTATTTTATTCATAATGGTACACAAACATGATATTTTTACAAAACAAAACAGTTTTCTACTTGTTGTACCACTCGTATTTTTCACTTCTGTAAATTTGTATTACTGTGTTACTTACCAAAATGTTACTGATCACACAAGAGCAGATTAATCATTCTCTAATCTAATAATTTTGCTCAATTATTTCCAAGAAACTGTGCCCTGAATCTAAACCGGGACAATTTCAACAACCGGGCGGGGCACCGGGACAACCCAGTATATCCGGGACTGTCCCGGCGAAACCGGGACGTATGGCAAGTCTAGTTATGAGGAAATCGGTCAGTACAGAGCTAACTGTTAAAACATGGTTGCAACATTTTCCCATAATTTATTTGACTGCCAGCTCATGTAATTTTCAGACTTTACATAGCACTGGTAATAATGTAAGTAACAATATAAATAATCAAAGAAAGACGTTGAAAATAGCCCAAATATGACCCACAGTATGTAACATCACGTTTCAACATTACAATGCCACACCAACACAAAGACTTGTGGAATTCACTTGCCTATACATTAACGTGTAGCGATTGAAACGAGACCAACCAGTTTCTTGGTTCACGTGGTTTTTTATCTTGTGAAATGTTGATGCCGCAGAACACAAAACTTATCGATCTTATTGGTTAAAACTATTGATTGTTTAAAAAAAAACTTTTTTTTCTTAAAGTACTATTGAAGCTACACGTTACCATGACCACTGTAATTGTTTACAATGTACAGTTATTGACGTGGTTCTTGTCTTGATGTCTGCTTTGACTAATGTTGCTTGTCTGCAGTTTTATTTTCCCCGTTCGATCATCCGTATAGCAGCTTTTGTGATAACAACAAAGAACGAAATAGTTTCATTATAAGATAGGAGTTGTATTGTTGTTTTTTTTTTAAACCTTATACAACAGAAAGAAAAAAATATATAATGAGGAGACAGTATGGTTTTGTGATGTAATCTCTGGACTATATTTGAAACCGGACAGATGTCATGGTCGGTATGTGACCGAGTTATCCTAACTGAGCCCTTAACTTTATTGGACCGGCCTGACGGGCGTAGTTCTTGCCTGTCACACAACCACTGCATGGTTGTAGATGTAGCTGGTGTCGATAAGAATGAAACATGGGACCTAAGATATTCTGGTCAGATTACAGCCCCAGTGAATGCATGGTTGTAGATGTAGCTGGTGTCGATAGGAATGAAACATGGGACCTAAGATATTCTGGTCAGATTTCAGCCCCAATGAATGCATGGTTGCAGATGTAGCTGGTGTCGATAGGAATGAAACATGGGACCTAAGATATTCTGGTCAGATTACAGCCCCAGTGAATGCATGGTTGTAGATGTAGCTGGTGTCGATAGGAATGAAACATGGGACCTAAGATATTCTGGTCAGATTTCAGCCCCAATGAATGCATGGTTGCAGATGTAGCTGGTGTCGATAGGAATGAAACATGGGACCTAAGATATTCTGGTCAGATTACAGCCCCAATGAATGCATGGTTGTAGATGTAGCTGGTGTCGATAGGAATGAAACATGGGACCTAAGATATTCTGGTCAGATTTCAGCCCCAACGAATGCATGGTTGCAGATGTAGCTGGTGTCGATAGGAATGAAACATGGGACCTAAGATATTCTGGTCAGATTTCAGCCCCAATGAATGCATGGTTGTAGATGTAGCTGGTGTCGATAGGAATTAAACATGGGACCTAAGATATTCTGGTCAGATTACAGCCCCAATGAATGCATGGTTGTAGATGTAGCTGGTGTCGATAGGAATTAAACATGGGACCTAAGATATTCTGGTCAGATTACAGCCCTACGACCAGCACCAACAAGAAATGATTTAATGTCGTCAGGGCCAGTTTAAGGAACATGCAGCCCTGGTACTCGTCTGAGATCCCCACGAGTAAAGGAGCACAGAGTCGTTCTTTGAGTCGTAGGGCGCAGGAAAAAATTGAAATTTGGGCTCTGCGGAGCTATGCTAAAAGTCTTGGTCACGGGCGCGCACCCGGTTCGCTGGTCCCAAATTTGCCTCTACAGGGGCCCCTTGTTATTTAATTTTGTATATTCCATTATAGGCCCAGTTAGCTTGGTTAGCTCGAGGGTCTATATTGTTGTTCATACATATCTGGCTGTAGGTTCGACTATATATATATATATATATATATATATATATAGAGAGAGAGAGAGAGAGAGGGAGAGAGAGAGAGAGAGAGAGAGAGAGAGAGAGAGAGAGAGAGAGATGGTAAATTGTTGTGGCGGTTTCTATATACGTCCATTGTCCCACTGCACCTTCTGGGATGAAGCCACCACAACAATGTATCATCCCCCCCCCCCCCCATAGAGTTGCCTAACCAAATACTTAATATTGACTTTAAACCCCCCCCCTCCTACATTATTTTGTAATGGTGTCTACTAATGCTGTGCATCTAACGTATTCATAGAAAAATCTACATAATAGCTTTGTGCATGCGGGGTAGTGTTGAACCAGCTGTTGCGTGTTTGAAGTTGGGAATATCGAATATAACAACTCATTGAGAAAACACAACAATGGTTGGTTGCTCTGAGGCACGATAAAAAAAAACCCTGGTCTATGCGCAAATGTGGCGCTGTCATTATTTACTGACTAATGAAATATTAACAGAAAAAAAAAATCATAATAGCGTACTGGGAGTCGACTGGTTCAAGTCTAGTGTTTTGTTTTGTTGCAGTTTTCGCCATAGATATAATACTACTTTTTAAACTAGACTATATCATACATATCGCTTTAACCGCCTTAGCATGGCCTTGTTTTAAATGTCAGTGCTGGTGAAAGGAACAACCAAGCTGTTGTTGGTGAACAATAAATTACAACAATCGGACTGCTTAACTGGCACCTGTAGCCAATTTTTTTTTTACTTCCTGAAATAAAACATGATTACACTATTGAGTTATTTCTGCGACAGAGTGCAAAGAATGATCCTTTGATATAATATACTAGAACATAAAGGGCTATGTATTAACTCTACAGCTAGGCCAACAAGACTGGCATTGTCCCAGTTTTTACGATGGGCTCCACAGTCCCTGGTACTTCGTCACTTGTCACGGTTATTAGTCCAAAAGGGACAAAAGTTGTTTTTACAGCAGTAACATTCGTTCTACGTACCGGTACCGGATTGCGGCCCGGGGGTTAGGGGACCACTGACATAGACTACCCATTTTGGAAGGTTTTTTTTTCTCCTAACCCACCAATGAAAAGAAACAAAAGATATAATTAATTAAATATTCCCGATTTATTAATTACCAAAAAAAAATAATTGACGAACCACTTTATTTCCCAGTCCCAGGCTTTGAGATCCACTGTATTAGTGTAACAGGACTAATCTTGATGGTGACTTAGCTGTCTTTAGACTCTCAGTGCCCACTGCATCTTCTGTGTTTGTTTTTAGATCGGGTAATGATGATATAGCAGTGGTCATCAAATGACATTTCGCCATATAAGGTAGTTTACATAGTTTGTTTTTAGATCGGGTAATGATGATAAAGCAGTGGTCATCAAATGACATTTCGCCATATAAGGTAGTTTACATAGTTTGTTTTTAGATCGGGTAATGATGATAAAGCAGTGGTCATCAAATGACATTTCGCCAAATAAGGTAGTTTACATAGTTTGTTTTTAGATCGGGTAATGATGATAAAGCAGTGGTCATCAAATGACATTTCGCCATATAAGGTAGTTTACATAGTTTGTTTTTAGATCGGGTAATGATGATAAAGCAGTGGTCATCAAATGACATTTCGCCATATAAGGTAGTTTACATAGTTTGTTTTTAGATCGGGTAATGATGATAAAGCAGTGGTCATCAAATGACATTTCGCCATATAAGGTAGTTTACATAGTTTGTTTTTAGATCGGGTAATGATGATAAAGCAGTGGTCATCAAATGACATTTCGCCAAATAAGGTAGTTTACATAGTTTGTTTTTAGATCGGGTAATGATGATATAGCAGTGGTCATCAAATGACATTTCGCCATATAAGGTAGTTTACATAGTTTGTTTTTAGATCGGGTAATGATGATAAAGCAGTGGTCATCAAATGACATTTCGCCATATAAAGTTTTTTTTTTTTAATTTATGCAAGTTATTAATCAGACGGCGATCTTCTCTAGAATTTTCCAAATAATAAAGCAATTACATTTAATCAGAAGAGAACCTAAACTTCTTTGTGTCTGAAGTTGAAAACTATACTAGTATATAATTTAAGTAAGACACCGGTTTAGTAATGTACGAGTTGTAGTAAATGAATTCATTTGAAATGTTTTCCCGTTGCTGTGGCTGTGGCGGAAACATTGTTACGATTTCAATAAATAAAATACGTTCACCCTCTCCACCCTCTTTCTTTTAGTTAGACATTTTAATTAGCTGCTACCTGGCACACAATGTTGTTGAGAGTGTGTTTGTGTGTGTGTGTGGTGTGTGTATGGTGTGTGTGTGGTGTGTGGTGAGTGTGTGGTGTGTGTGCGTGCGTGTGCGTGTATATGTGATCATAGCTAAGAAATGCCTCCAGCACAAATCAGTTTTTTTCTATATTTGTTTTTTATGGGGTGGGGAAAGAGGGAGGTAATGATATTCAGCTTTGAGGTCACGTGAACAAAACAGATAAAAGAAAATAAAGGCCGAAAAAAGATCTGGCAAAATTTTATTAGGTTGACCAAGTTGACCAAGTCATAAATGGGTAAAAAAAAGTATTTCATCAAACAAAAAGATCCATTGAAGATGCACTAGAATGTGTTTGTTCACACCACTTCCAGCTATCGATCGGTCACGTGATTAGCTTAGAGCTAAGTTAACGTGTAATGACCCTGCTTCCCTTTATCCAAATGTGCGTTACATATATTTCCATGAATGATATATGAATGATATGTGTATATATATATATATATATATATATATATGTTAGGGTTAGGCTATATCTATCTATCTATCTATCTATCTATCTATCTATATCTCTCTCTCTCTCTATATATATATATATATAGCCTATAATATATATATGGCGGTTGGATAGCGAAGTCGACTCAAATGCAAATGGTGAAGGGTTCAATCCCTGGTAAAGCCAAATGTATTCGCCACTGACTTGGAAAGGAGATGGGCGCCATCAAGTCTATAAGCTCCCAGAAAGGAGGTTTGAAAGCACATTTCTGTTGATGAGTTCATTCGAGAGAGAGAGAGAGAGAGAGAGAGAGAGAGAGAGAGAGAGACCAAACAAATTATTTTTTAATTACGTCATTTGATAAGGTGTTATCTGTATATAGCAGTGTATAGAATTATACGGAGTTTAAATATAGACTATGAATATAGAGCTCAGTGATTTTACTGCAGTCAATTGCAGTATAAAACAGTAAACAGCAATATAAGGCATTTTAAAATTATATAGCAGTATATAGCTGTCATTAGAAATATAGCAGTGTATAACTGTACATAATAGTGTAGAGCAGTATATCGCACTGTACATATGGCAGTGTATAACAGTGTTATATCGCACTGTATGTCTGTATATAACGGTATATGGCAGTACATAGCAGTGTATAACAGTGTTATATCGCACTGTATGTCTGTATATAACGGTATATGGCAGTACATAGCAGTGTATAACAGTTGACAAAAGTGTATAAATCATTGTGTAGAGCTATATAGCTGTAGCAGTAGTAGAGCCTCGTAAAGCCATGTATAGCAGTAGCAGTAGTAGAGCATCGTAAAGCCATGTTTAGCAGTAGCAGTAGTAGAGCATCGTAAAGCCATGTATAGCAGTAGCAGTAGTAGAGCATCGTAAAGCCATGTATAGCAGTAGCAGTAGTAGAGCATCGTAAAGCCATGTATAGCAGTAGCAGTAGTAAAGCCATGTATAGCAGTATATGGGCGGAGTCAGTAATTCTGCAGCCCCAGGCAAACTATGATAACGAAATGCATGTACCCACTGCTCCCAATATTACGAATTAAAGAACAAATGAACTTCGAAAATGACTGGACCTACCACGGCTTGTGGCCCATGACTAGTTCTCGGGTTGTCTCCCCCTTCACGGCTTGTGGCCCATGACTAGTTCTCGGGTTGTCTCCCCCTTCACGGCTTGTGGCCCATGACTAGTTCTCGGGTTGTCTCCCCCTTCACGGCTTGTGGCCCATGACTAGTTCTCGGGTTGTCTCCCCCTTCACGGCTTGTGGCCCATGACTAGTTCTCGGGTTGTCTCCCCCTTCACGGCTTGTGGCCCATGACTAGTTCTCGGGTTGTCTCCCCCTTCACGGCTTGTGGCCCATGACTAGTTCTCGGGTTGTCTCCCCCTTCGTGGCTTGTGGCCCATGACTAGTTCTCGGATTGTCTCCCCCTTCACGGCTTGTGGCTCGTGACTAGTTCTCGGGCTGTCTCCCCTTTGCGGCGGCCCTGTACGACGTCACCAACACCAACAATAAGTTTTGGTCTTACGCCCACTCCGAGATGTTACAGGGAATTAACGAGAACACTGTTGGTGCAGTGTACTGTAGGAGGCATTGGTTGGTGCTGTGTACTGTAGAGGCATTGGTTAGAGCAGTGTACTGTAGAGGCATTGGTTAGTGCAGTGTACTGTAGAGGCATTGGTTGGTGCAGTGTACTGTAGGAGGCATTGGTTGGTGCTGTGTACTGTAGAGGCATTGGTTGGTGCAGTGTACTGTAGGAGGCATTGGTTGGTGCAGTGTACTGTAGAGGCATTGGTTGGTGCAGTGTACTGTAGGAGGCATTGGTTGGTGCAGTGTACACAGGAGGCATTGTTTGGTGCAGTGTACTGTAGGAGGCATTGGTTGGTGCATAGCAGGCTAAGTCACTTTGACTAACAGAGCAGATATATCACCCCCCCCCTTCCCGCCCCTTTATGAAGAAACGTGGTCTTGAATCCTAGTCAAACACAGTTGATCTCCACACTTGACCACAAAAACTCTAGACCCAGGTCACTAGAGGTCACTGCCATCGCCAATCCCAACAATGGGGAAGTGAGAGAGTACTTCAAGACCAACCAACCGAAACAACACTTGAGAAACTGTCTTTATGTCCAAGTTGTCAGCTTATCTGATACAGTTGTCATTGTTGTTGTTTATTTTTTGGTTGCTTTAAGTAAACAACACTGGAGCACTGTTACAATGAGATATAGCAGTAAATTATTCGGTTAAGTCACAGAGAAGCTCTGCCTAACTCCTGACTGTGGTTGTCTACAGGTTTCATTGAAACATTCCTGTCAAGTTGGATAGTTAATTATTTTAATGACACATAATTAAACAATGCATCCACAAGTCCATTCAGATTTAAATGGGTATTTGAAAATTTAGTTGGGGAAGTAAAAGTGGCTGAGCACTGTGCCGACCCCACAACCCCTTAATGTGCATTGACCATAGAAACAAAATAATTCTGCACTTCATCTGCCACAATAGCCGTAAGGGCTCATAGAATTTTACTTGCTAATTGTAGCGTTCTAAGCCCAACTAGCATAACCCACTTCTTTGAGCTATGGTGGAATGTCTTAATATTAAAATGCTTCTTGCATAATTATATATAAACACACGAAGTATTGTGGTTGTTGTGCTAGCCACATGAACTCCTTAATATGCCTTTGGTGTAGAAACATTTTTAAGTTCTTAAACAAAAAATTGCTAGTTTTTGTTTTGTTCTGTTTTTTAAATAAACATGTTGGGACTGCTGAAAGTAAAATTTCAAAAAATGCTCCATAACAGCACTTCTCAACTGGTGGCAAGCGTACTCCAAGTGGTACGCGGAAGGTTATGCAGGGTAGTGCTCAAGTACCTCATTCGAGAGCTAAGCACGTTCCATTATAAATATCATTGCATTTATTCCAGAGCTAAGCACGTTCCATTATAAATATCATTGCATTTATTCCAGAGCTAAACACGTTCCCTTATAAATATCATTGCATTTATTCCAGAGCTAAACACGTTCCCTTATAAATATCATTGCATTTATTCCAGAGCTAAACACGTTCCCTTATAAATATCATTGCATTTATTCCAGAGCTAAGCACGTTCCATTATAAATATCATTGCATATATTCCAGAGCTAAGCACGTTCCCTTATAAATATCATTGCATTTATTCCAGAGCTAAACACGTTCCCTTATAAATATCATTGCATTTATTCCAGAGCTAAACACGTTCCCTTATAAATATCATTGCATTTATTCCAGAGCTAAGCACGTTCCCTTATAAATATCATTGCATTTATTCCAGAACTAAGCACGTTCCCTTATAAATATCATTGCATTATTCAAAAACATACGTGTGAGGGGTACCTGCGTATATACTTTCGCCCTGTTTGGGGTACAGTCGCTGAGAAGATTGAGAACCGAACAACAAATGGAGCAAATTTTATAACTCCACTGTTTACAACTAGACTAATGCATGCTTACAAGTCCTAATAGACAAAGAGTCTGTCTAGCGAAAAGTAACCAAAGTTAAAATAGTGAGACCTGCCCCCCCCCCCCCAAACTCATAGAAAGTGATCTAGTTTTGTTGAAATAGTCTCATAACCAAAGACAAAGCTCACATGGTGAGGTACTTTCAGTACTAGAAAGTCACGCAAAGTATGGCACCTGGTCGGTTGAAGTGAAACTCGACTTCAGTACAGACTAACCTTTTGAGCGAATTTGACAGAAACGCGTGCTGGAAACCTGCAAACATAGCGTCAGAGCAGTGGCGTTCCTCTCTGGGAGCCGTCTGGTACGACTGTCCCAGGTCCTGCGCCAGAAAATGTGTCGCTGGGGAGGGGGGAGGCGATACTATACACGTGTCACTTATATCGTTAGCAGAATGTGGCAGATTAAAAACCATGTGTTGCTATTATTTAGCGGGACTCTCATTTTATAATTGTTTTTTCTTTATATGTATAATTACTTTAGTTTTTGTTTACTGAATCCTGTAAATTGACAATGTTGTGGCAATAGGCACCTGTTGTGTTTGTTACCACATGAAAATATGGAATTCGGCTTTCATGGACCTCGTACACAAACACAGGCCCCTCTAATGACACTCGCCCTAAGTCCCACAAATGATACGCCAAATGATACGCCAAATGATACGCCAAATGATACGCCAAATGATATGCCAAATGATACGCCAAATGATGTGCCAAATGATACGCCAAATGATACGCCAAATGATACGCCAAATGATACGCCAAATGATATGCCAAATGATATGCCAAATGATATGCCAAATGATACGCCAAATGATATGCCAAATGATACGCCAAATGATACGCCAAATGATACGCCAAATGATGTGCCACATGATACGCCAAATGATATGCCAAATGATACGCCAAATGATATGCCAAATGATACGTCAAATGATACGCCAAATGATATGTCAAATGATACGCCAAATGATACGCCAAATGATATGCCAAATGATATGCCAAATGATACGCCAAATGATACGCCAAATGATATGCCAAATGATACGCCAAATGATACGTTAAATGATATGCCAAATGATACGTCAAATGATACGCCAAATGATATGTCAAATGATACGCCAAATGATACGCCAAATGATACGCCAAATGATATGCCAAATGATACGCCAAATGATATGCCAAATGATACGTCAAATGATACGCCAAATGATACGCCAAATGATATGCCAAATGATACGCCAAATGATACGCCAAATGATATGCCAAATGATACGCCAAATGATACGCCAAATGATACGCCAAATGATATGTCAAATGATACGCCAAATGATATGCCAAATGATACGCCAAATGATACGCCAAATGATATGCCAAATGATACGCCAAATGATACGCCAAATGATACGCCAAATGATATGTCAAATGATACGCCAAATGATACGCCAAATGATACGCCAAATGATATGCCAAATGATACGCCAAATGATATGCCAAATTATAAGCCAAATGATACGCCTAACTGCCGACAGCTCAATGCTGTTGATACCAACTACAACCAAGCTCTTGAATATTTTCCCCTCAACGTCTACTATACTGAGAAAACAAAAATATCAATTGTGACAGCGTGCTAGCTACATGATGTAATAAACGCGAGAAAAAATTCATCCTAAACCTCTTGCCAACATTTCTAGGCAATAAACCTGATAGATAAGTGATGTCACTCCAACCGATCTGACAGATAACTGACGTTACTCCAACCGATCTGACAGATAACTGACGTCACTCCAAACCGATCTGACAGATAAATGACATCACTCCAACCGATCTGACAAACAACTGACGTCACTCCAACCGATCTGACTGTTCTTAGTTCATCGGATGAAACTCTCATTGTGAAAGAGAACAGATCAAATCCAACTGTATGTAGACCTCAGAAAACTTGACCAAGATCCTAACTAAAGTAACCTTCGCCCCCTCCCCTCATGGGAAAAACCGAGGATATTTTTTTCGAGAGTGGCGGAGTGGTAGAGCGCTCGACTGCTAATCGAAAGTTCCCGAGCTCGAAACCCTGTGAGAATTAGGATAACTCAGGTCCAATCCAATTAGCGTTTAGCAGTGCTAAATCATTTTTTTTTTGGCTAGTATTGTTAAATCATTATATAAGTGATTCTCAAAGCTATAAGTGCTTTATTCTTTGTTGTGGACTAGTAATGCTAAACCATTTTAATCTTTATACAAGGCAGTTTCAAAGCAAGCATCTTTATTTTGGACAGCCTTAAATCTAATAGTAACGCTATATCATTCTTTGGAACAGCCTCAAAGATAGTAACGCCATATTCTTGTCTAGAACAACTTCAAAGCTAGTAACGCCATATCATTCTTTGGAACAGCCTCAAAGCTAGTAACGCCATATCACACTTTGGAACAGCCTCAAAGCTAGTAACGCCATATATTTGTCTAGAACAACTTCAAAGCTAGTAACGCCTTATCATTCTTTGGAACAGCCTCAAAGCTAGTAATGCCATATCATTGTCTGGAACAACTTCAAAGCTAGTAACGCCTTATCATTCTTTGGAACAGCCTCAAAGCTAGTAACGCCATATCATTCTTTGGAACAGCCTCAAAGCTAGTAACGACATATCACACTTTGGAACAGCCTCAAAGCTAGTAACGCCATATCATTCTTTGGAACAGCCTCAAAGCTAGTAACGCCATATCATTGTCTGGAACAACTTCAAAGCTAGTAACGCCATATCATTCTTTGGAACAGCCTCAAAGCTAGTAACGCCATATCATTCTTTGGAACAGCCTCAAAGCTAGTAACGACATATCACACTTTGGAACAGCCTCAAAGCTAGTAACTCCATATCATTGTCTGGAACAACTGCAAAGCTAGTAACGCCAAATCATTATCTGGAACAGCCTCAAATCTAATAGAGATACAGTGATATGAAAGCAAGTAGCACTAAAAGATGGTCTAAGTATCTTCGAGAGAAATGTTCCAAAAAGCAAAACAAGCCACATACCTATACCACTAGTGCATTGCTATTTTTAGACATAGACAAACTAGGTGGTTGTCAAGAGCCTCCTATAGTAAAGAGGCTCCGGGTGAGACTTTTCTTGAAATGACCTAACTGTTGGGAGGCTCAGAGGGCCCCTGTTTTCAAAGATTATCAAAGGCCCGAGGTTTTCAAGCTGAGACATTGATATATAGTACGGAGACATTGAAAATGATATTTTCCTAATGTATCTTTGCCTAGAAGCCCATTGTTGTAAATTTTCCTAAGGCGGCCAAATGCTCCTTTATGTAAGCCTCTTAAACATACCTTAGCCTGTCCTTTGTCTAAGCCCCCTAAACATACCTTATCCTGTTCTTAGCCTAGGTAAGAACAGCTCTGGTCTAGCGATAATTAAAATAACAATAATAATCAACACTGGACGTCCATACTCATTCGGAAAGATTTAAAGTTTGTTATCACAACCACTCCGGGGAAAACAAACTTTTAGTGATGACTGTTGATTCTAAACTAACTAATTAAACAACGGAATGAAAAGCCTGGAGTTCTAATGTTCATGGACCTCTCCCTTTTTTTCTAAATTAACCTTGAGCCAGCTAACATGTGAAAGTAGCAAATACACATAGGCACGTAAAGGTGTCTGTACGGGACAGGTCATACCCACATACACACCAACACTCACAAATCTTTTTTTCACCTTTAGATCGGGGGGGGGGGCAGTCTTTTTGAGTCGCGGGCCACATTGGGCTTCGTAAATTTTACCAGCGTGAAGGATGGGGCGTTGAAATGAACTAATTCAACTAATGTGATCAGATGTAACCGTGATTACATAAGAAGATAGTGCCGTGTTTCTCTCTGGAAGAGTTGTGGGCCGTGGACCGAATTTCGCCCACGGGCCGTAGTTTGCCCATGACTATTTGTATGAATACGTACATATAAATAGGCCTACATATAAAATATACGTACATATAAATACATACAAAATATACGTAGGCTACATATAAATACATATAAAATATACATACATATAAATTCATATAAAATATACATATATATATATACATATAAAATATACATACATATAAATACATATAAAATAAAAGGCTGGGTGCATTTTATGTTTGATATTTTATTCGAACAATAAAATCAATAACTTCTTTTGGTTTTCTTTTCGCATATTGTTTGTGTCATATCCTGCACACTTTTTGAAGTTTCATTAATTATACTGCGTGTTTAACGAAGCAAATATTTTATAAATCAATAAGGCCATTAAACACACTCGTTGAGTTCATTAGAATCCCTTTTAGCTGTGAATACACACATAATTTGACCAGGACATTACACGTTTTGTCCCTCACCCCGTGGGGGGAGGGGGGGGGCTTTTTAAAAAATATATTCTATTCCACAGAACATATATTTCACTCGGGGGGGGGGGGAAGGTTTTTAAAAATATATATTCTATTCCACAGAACATATATTTCACTCGGGGGGGGGGAAGGTTTTTAAAAATATATATTCTATTCCACAGAACAAATATTTTATGTGGGTTACACTGAATATTTAATTTTATGACTTAATAAAAGTATAAAAATAAACACAACATTCTGTTGTTAAAGTTGATGTTAACATTGTATCTTATTTTTCTGTTACTTTTGATACCACCAAACTATAATTGAATAGTTGTAAGTCAGACTAACCTAACTCCACATTTTGGGTTAGGCTACTAGATTTAAACACTTCTAATAGTAAAAGTAATCTAAGTTCTCTTAATTCTTGTGGGTCATCGGGGAATATAGACTGTTTAGGACGTTGTAATAAAGTCATGATGTAATCTTTTGCTTTCGTTATTAAATTTTACAATTCTTATTTTTTGCTGCAGTCTGAAACTGTCAACATACAAACGTCGACGCGCTTATATGT
This sequence comes from Bulinus truncatus, assembly GCA_021962125.1. Lineage (NCBI taxonomy): Eukaryota > Metazoa > Mollusca > Gastropoda > Planorbidae > Bulinus > Bulinus truncatus. Next base: position 291,279 of record JAGDYQ010000139.1, on the reverse strand, counting down.
GTTAAATGTAAAATACGACATAATCCTTTGAAAATGCTTTGGCTAAGTCAACTATTTCCCGCAGTCCTTGTCTGTACTATTAGACGCCCTAAGAGTGTCGTACTTGAATATTAATAGTAGGCCGTTGAATGGTTGACTGTGGGTTAAGTGTACGTATTTTTAAAGTTTTTTCACGAACTGAAATTTACCAGGCGAAAGTTTTTTTAATGTAAAATTAATGGCTTGGCTAGTCTATTTATACGTGTTTACAGAAATCTCTATTCGATAACGCCCTTTTATTTGTGTCAGTTAAAGTGCGATTGAGTGAACTGAATATCTCGCCCTTCCTTAAGACTGCGTCGCGTTGTCAAGGACAACGAAAAGGCGTGGTGCCGGAGCACCAGCTTTGTACGCTGACAAAAATGTTTCGTAATTTAAAGTGTAAATCTGGATGGATGTTGATGAATTGAAATTTATTATATATTTCATTTATTTCAAACTTCGGTCATGGAAATTAACGTAAATTTAAAAAAAATGTGATGTGTTGTAATACTTTTTTATGATAAAAGTGGCAATATAGTGCTTTCAAACTTTGTTTTCATTTACGAGAAGTTGACAGAAGTAGTGCAATTAATGGACGGTTTCTTACCAACGAATTAAAAGGTTGATCATTTAAATTAAAGAAAAAATGCCTACATTGCCTTTATCGCAGCTGTTGGATTTAGCCTTAGGAACTCCAGAGGTCGGTGCTGTTAATTTTAATATTTTGCACTCTTTACTCCAAGCCATCATTAATAAATTGAACTTTGGAAATGATAAAATTGAAATTGATGAACAAGATAGAGAGTTCTTGTCAACTATTACAAATCACAATGGAGCAAGAAGTTTTTCGGCTGTCAGCAAAGACAGCGGCAGGCCAGATGATTCCTTTTCAATTTCAGAAGATACCTTAAGTGAAAAATCCATCAGCTTTTCTAAAACTAGCTCATATCATAGGCTTGAGAAAGAAGTAAGTGAATTAAAGAAACAGATGGAAGAACTAAACAAACTTCCTAGCAATAAACTTCTGCAAGAAAGAACAGTTGGATCAAAAGATACAGAAAGGCCTGTATCTGAGATGTGGCAGACTTTGCAGTTGAAAAAAAGAGTAGATGCCAATGAAGAAGGTTTAAGTAAGGTTTGTATTCTAATTATCAAATCTTTTTTCTTATTAGTTTGAGATCTGGTATAAGTTTAGGACCAATTTAGTAAAAGTGATTGAGCAGTCAATAAGGTCCCATTCATTTCTTGATCCTATAATTTCTGTAGCCTTTAGGGCCAATTTTTATATGCCATTTCCATGTAACCAAAGCTGCAATGTCCATGGAGGTAACACAAATGACATAGGGTTAAAACCGTAAGCTGCACTATGCCATACAGTGCCACAAAAACACAGAAAAATATATCACTACCACCAGGGGTGGCCATGGGCTGATTTGACAGATTGATCCAAATAGGGACACGCGCCTGGCAGGGGCCCTGCAATTTAAATTTATCAGTCATGGCTCTTGTCACAGGCTAGAAGCAGGCCTCGCAAGCATTCGTTAATTTGGGCCCTCAATTCCTAAGGCTGGCCCTGACTACCAACTTCGCTTTGAATTTTTAAAAAATCACAATAAAACTTTCTCATTTAACTTATTTTACGTCATCTTTCTAACTGATTTTTCTTTTTTTTTTTGTAAAGCATTAAATTATTTTTGTAAAAGTGAAGCACAATTAACTGAAAAAGCACATTTATGTATAAAAAAAAATTTTTTGTTAGATCTTGAGATTTTTAATTCTTACAACATTGATAGTTATTATGAAATTGCAGAACAATAAAGATTTTCTAAACATTAAATTTGATAACATATTTGGCCATTTGTGTCCAGTTTGTTACTTGTAAATTTTATTTATGTTATTCATTGCTGTGTTAGCATGTACATATTTGGTAAATCATTCTGATATTAAGTTGGTCTGTTGGTCTTTCTTTGCTGGTAGCTCTAATAATAATAAGTACATTTTGTAGGTGTGTCCCAACAGACAGTAGAAAGGCAACAGAGATAATCAGAATTATGAAAATTTTAATTACTGGTTGGGCTTAAAACACATTACCACCTAACCATTTATCATAAATGTTTAAAGTTAAAATTGTTCAGCGACAATATATAATTATTTGTTTCCTATTACCCTTTTTGCTTTCTCTGTTGTTTTTTCTTTTACTATTGTTTTAAAAAGAACAATCTATTTTTAGTTTGTAGTTTTATATGTTAAGTCATGATACATAAAAAGTTCACAGAAAAAAAAATTATTTCTGACATCTTTTTATTTTTATCTCTTTAGCTGGCATCACTGATAGAAGATTTGATGAAAGAAATGAAACAGTTAAAAGATGGACAGAATGATTTAAATAACAAGTTAAAAAATGTGAGTTGATTTAAATAACAAGTTAAAATATGGCAGTATCACTTTGACATTTTTTATATTATGAAGTGGATTGTTTTTCATCCAAATTATACCTGGACTTTAGTTTAACATTTACAAACAATTTAGGAAACTGTGTGGAAAATAATTTATAGATTTCTTTGATGTTTTTTTTTATTTCTTCGTTCCTAGTATCTTGAAATTCATTCTTGGTGGCATTTTTTAAACTTAATTCAATTTTAATTCAATGAAGTCAGTATTAATCTTATGAGGCAGGAGATCAGTGGTACTTGTAACAAATAAATTTATCTTGCCATGAGCCATGAATAAATGGACATTAATTTACATTGAGTCTTTATTGAGCTGCACATCAATGTCTGATTTTGTACTCTGCCTCTTCCTCAGATCAATTTAGATGACATCAATAAACATCTGAACGCTCTGGACCAGCATCTGGTGAGCTATTGAATAGATCAACTGTAACATCTTTTAGATCTTGAATTTTTAAACACTTTAAAGTCTATAGACCTGTTTAGAATTAATTAGTAGATGGGATATTGTGTTTACTTGTTTCCATGCAAATAGAGAAGAAAGTATTGATTAGCTAAATAATGAATATTATAATTTTTGTATCATTTAAACTAGGTTTTAATACTAATTGTGATCTCTTTGTTTTTAAATGCATCATCTGTAATATTAAGCATTTAAATAATTTAAACACAAACCATATTTTGCACACAAAAATTTATTTTAATAATTGCAGTTCTGCAGCTTTTTTTATACTGATTTATGTAGATTTTTCTGTATATTAATTTTTTTTTTTACAAATTTTCAACTTCTTAGAAAGATTTGAATGACAAATATGATGGACTGTCAGAAAAACTTTCACAAGTGCCTAGTCTTGATGATTTCAATGAGTATATAGCACAGTTTGTTACTTGGCCTGCTTTAGAGGATGCGCTAAAGGGAGTAAGAAAAGAACTGGAAGGCCTGCAGCCAATCACAGAGCAGAGAGTGGTTATAGAACTGGGCACACAGACTGTGGTATGTAATTTGCAAATTAACAATTTTTTTTGGTAGACTATTATTGTTAAAGATAAAAAATATTCATGGCTGACGTTAAGCTTTGTTTTCTTTAAGAGTCGGCCTCCATCTGCAAGACCAGTATCCAGGGCTTCCTCTGCTGTCAGCCGTGCCAGTACATCTAGTGGACCAAGTAGCGAGCTCTTGGATATTTTAGAGAAACTGGGTAATCTATCACTGCTTCATGATCAGCTGGCAAAAAGAGTTGAAGAGCTAGAGGTCAGTCAACCAGAGCTTATTCAAACTTAATTTGGTTTTCTCTGTGTAGCATGACAGCTTTTTACTTAAAGGCAGATCTGAATTAAACATGAATCATTTTCAGTTTATAATTTAAGAAAGAAAAATTAAAATTCATGATAATTCTGTACTGGTGCACACTTCAGTATAAATATTATTGTCTGTATTGGTGCACACTTCAGTATAAATACCTTTGTACTGGTGCACACTTCAGTATAAATACCTTTGTCTGTACTGGTGCACACTTCAGTATAAATACCTTTGTCTGTACTGGTGCACACTTCAGTATAAAAACCATTGTCTGTATTGGTGCACACTTCAGTATAAATACCATTGTCTGTACTGGTGCACACTTCAGTATGAATACCTTTGTCTGTACTGGTGCACACTTCAGTATAAATACCTTTGTCTGTACTGGTGCACACTTCAGTAAAAATACCTTTGTCTATACTGGTGCACACTTCAGTATAAATACCTTTGTCTGTACTGGTGCACACTTCAGTATAAATACCATTGTGTGTATTGGTGCACACTTCAGTATAAATACCATTGTGTGTATTGGTGCACACTTCAGTATAAATACCATTGTATTGGTTTTCCTTTATGGTGTCATCTTAGTAATTTAGTTTACTCATTTTAAAAATCTCAACAATACAAATAAAAATCATGTTTTGGTCACCACGGAGGAACAGGGTGGCCTAGCAGTGAAAAGAACACAACTGTCAACCTGAGAGTCCCGGGTTCAATCTTTGGTGAGAAACAAAGAATTTTTCCAGGTCTTTCAAATTGTTACCTGACTTGAATTGGTGATATAAAGTCTGCTGGGCATTATGCTAACCACACAATCTCTTTATATGCAGTGGTTACAGAAACAGATTAATTCCTACTTCAGCTGCTCTTGGTCTGCCCTTTAGGGCTATGAGAACTTTATTTTTGGTCACCAGTACAGAAGTTATCCAAAATTTGATAGATATTTTTGAAAGATCTTTGGAGATATTTGATACTCTTTACATTTATTTACAGCATTGAAATAATAGTGATAAATTTTTATAACTTCAGAGACTGATGGCGTTGAAAGCAAACAAAGAGGATCTTGCTGGCCTTGGTGAGAATGATATTTGAAAGTACATTAGTTAAATTAGTTTACTTGTCAATTTCATAAACATGATGAACATTTTGTACATAGCTATTTATGTTTCATCTATTAAGGATCTATATAATAATTTAACTTTTCACTTTCATAGAGTGTTTCATTTTAACGTCTATAACTTGTTTTTCTCTATTTAGCAATACCTGATGATTTGTTAAAAGCTTTGAAAAATTTACAACTGGATTTAAATGCTTTAAAGGAAGGACAAATCAAAGTAAGATTTTTTTATGTTGCAGTGTTTTTTTACCTGAAATTGTTTTGGCTTGGGCTATGGTGCATGGAGAAAAAAAGTAAATCATTAATTCACCTGCATTTAGTTTTGAAAATCACTTTTTTAATTGACTTATAAAGATAGCTAACCTTAATTGTGTTGAAATAAATTTCATTGCAGCAGTAAAAAAAATAATAAATAACATTTTCTTATATTTTGTTTTGAAATATTGTAATCTAATCTAAATTTAAAAATTCAATTAAAAGTTTATATATATATATATATATGAAGCATTTTTTGCATTCTAAAATTCTTATTTGAATGTCATCGTAATTTATTTTTTTAATTTCAAATAATGACTTTGCAGCATGAGTGCTTTTGAAAGAAAAATAAACAATCCTAACATTTATTCACATTTTATAATAACCACCTGACTTTTATGCTTTGCTGCATGTTTTGGTTGACCTGTACCTCTATAGGACAAAGAAGATATTCATCACATACTGGAAACCTTACAGAGACTACAGTCAGATTTAGAAAAAGTTCATGGATCTTTACAAACACTTTTTGACGATAACGAAAAGAAAACTAAAGACATTCAGGTGATTGTCATCCCTGGTCTTAGTGGAGATTTAAACTCATATTTTTTATAACTTCATTATTTGATTTGGCCATTTCTCCAAACAAACAAGAAAAAATTAAAAAAAACTAGTTGTTGATCTAAGGGGGATAACTTAAGGAAAAAACTGAAATGACTAACAACATTTGTACATGTATTTACTTATACATTTATCTCTTTTACTGCATGAACACCCTTCATACACAATTTTCACCTTAACTTTCTCTATTCTCAATTTTAACAGTTTTGAATGATAAAGTAAATTATTTTAATATTTAAGCAAAATTGTTCCTATTTTTTGGTTTGACTGATTCTAAAATCCAATAATGAAAACTTAACTTTAATTTTAAACTTTATGTTTAGCATTTTACATACCCCAAGAGCCATTCAGAAACATATGTAACTTGTTTTAAAAAAATGTCTAAACTTGATTTTTTTTTTATATTCATCTAAAATTAAGTAAGTTAATTGATGATTTAGATATTTTTATGAAACAATCGTTTTCTTTATTAAGATTTTAAATATATACTTTAGTTTTTTATGTATTTTTGAAAATTTGAAATCTAAAAATTATTTTTTTGTGAATAAAATGTTTTCTAAGACTTTTAAATCATTGATACAAAAATGCAAATTACTGAAAATTAAATCTAAAAATAAGCTTCTGTTATTGACTGAATCTGTTTAGGAACTCTTCACTTACTGTGACAATTTGAACACCAACAAAGCTGATAAAGATTATGTTGATACAGAAGTGAATGTTGTAAGTATAAGCTAATCAATTAATAGTCAACTGGTATATGATTCTTTTCTTATCAGGTTAATAGTTTGATATTTACATTATGACACATAGATATTATTAAACATTTGACTGTTTATACCAGTGTTGGGCAATGTTTATACCAGTGTTGGCAAACGATTTGAAATTTGAAACGTGGGACAGAAAGGATAGACCAAGAGCTATTGGGTGGACTGTTCATATGAATAAATACATATTGAATGTAGCCATCATTTAATGTGGAGAGCAGAGAGGAGCATGATCAGGGCCAGATCAAACACCTTGACAGGCTGTACTTGGCTCTCTCAAACACCTTGACAGGCTGTACTTGGCTCTCTCAATCACCTTGACTGGCTGTACTTGGCTCTCTCAATCACCTTGACTGGCTGTACTTGGCTCTCTCAATCACCTTGACAGGCTGTACTTGGCTCTCTCAATCACCTTGACTGGCTGTACTTGGCTCTCTCAATCACCTTGACTGGCTGTACTTGGCTCTCTCAATCACCTTGACAGGCTGTACTTGGCTCTCTCAATCACCTTGACAGGCTGTACTTGGCTCTCTCAATCACCTTGACTGGCTGTACTTGGCTCTCTCAATCACCTTGACAGGCTGTACTTGGCTCTCTCAATCACCTTGACTGGCTGTACTTGGCTCTCTCAATCACCTTGACTGGCTGTACTTGGCTCTCTCAATCACCTTGACTGGCTGTACTTGGCTCTCCCAAACACCTTGACAGGCTGTACTTGGCTCTCTCAATCACCTTGACTGGCTGTACTTGGCTCTCTCAAACACCTTGACAGGCTGTACTTGGCTCTCTCAATCACCTTGACTGGCTGTACTTGGCTCTCTCAATCACCTTGACTGGCTGTACTTGGCTCTCTCAATCACCTTGACTGGCTGTACTTGGCTCTCCCAAACACCTTGACAGGCTGTGCTTGGCTCTCTCAATCACCTTGACTGGCTGTACTTGGCTCTCTCAAACACCTTGACAGGCTGTACTTGGCTCTCTCAATCACCTTGACTGGCTGTACTTGGCTCTCTCAATCACCTTGACTGGCTGTACTTGGCTCTCTCAATCACCTTGACTGGCTGTACTTGGCTCTCTCAATCACCTTGACTGGCTGTACTTGGCTCTCTCAATCACCTTGACTGGCTGTACTTGGCTCTCTCAATCACCTTGACAGGCTGTACTTGGCTCTCTCAATCACCTTGACTGGCTGTACTTGGCTCTCTCAATCACCTTGACTGGCTGTACTTGGCTCTCTCAATCACCTTGACAGGCTGTACTTGGCTCTCTCAATCACCTTGACTGGCTGTACTTGGCTCTCTCAATCACCTTGACAGGCTGTACTTGGCTCTCTCAATCACCTTGACTGGCTGTACTTGGCTCTCTCAATCACCTTGACTGGCTGTACTTGGCTCTCTCAATCACCTTGACAGGCTGTACTTGGCTCTCTCAATCACCTTGACTGGCTGTACTTGGCTCTCTCAAACACCTTGACTGGCTGTACTTGGCTCTCCCAAACACCTTGACAGGCTGTACTTGGCTCTCTCAATCACCTTGACTGGCTGTACTTGGCTCTCTCAATCACCTTGACTGGCTGTACTTGGCTCTCCCAAACACCTTGACAGGCTGTACTTGGCTCTCTCAATCACCTTGACTGGCTGTACTTGGCTCTCTCAAACACCTTGACAGGCTGTACTTGGCTCTCCCAAACACCTTGACAGGCTGTACTTGGCTCTCTCAATCACCTTGACTGGCTGTACTTGGCTCTCCCAAACACCTTGACAGGCTGTACTTGGCTCTCCCAAACACCTTGACAGGCTGTACTTGGCTCTCTCAATCACCTTGACAGGCTGTACTTGGCTCTCCCAAACACCTTGACAGGCTGTACTTGGCTCTCTCAATCACCTTGACTGGCTGTACTTGGCTCTCTCAAACACCTTGACAGGCTGTACTTGGCTCTCTCAATCACCTTGACTGGCTGTACTTGGCTCTCATGTCATAGTTTGCCCATGTCTGATTTAGACAATTATTCTAAAAAATGATTCATCTGATGTGGTGATGGATAAAAAAAATGCTAACTCTTAAATAACGAAATCTTTTGCAGTTCATTTAGTATTTAGTAATTTTTGTTTATTTTATCATTTTGTAAGAATTATTTTATTTCCATTGTAATATTTCTCTCCTCTGTCAAGTAAATGAAAAATAGTCTTCTTACTGATATCATTTACTTGTTTGCATTAAATGTGAGTCCATGCATTATTCAGGAATCATTTTTTTTAGAAAGCTGACAAGAAACAGTTGGAGAACAAAGTCAACCATAGTTTGTTTGACAGTACAACAAGTGAGTTGAATAGAATGATCAAAGACATTTTGGATAAATTAAATGGGCAGGTAAGTTGTTTATGAAATTAAATATTTCATTACATTCTCTTTTGGTAAATCAAGTTTAAGCTTTTGTTATGTGAGTAAAAAAAAATGTAAGCTTTTGTTATGTGAGTAAAAATAATGTTCTTAATTCAAAGAAATGTTATTGCTTGATACATGATTTTCAATTAACATTCAATAAATTAAATTTTGTATAAGTTTGTTTAGCCAGGAGCTGTTAGGGATTGTATGGATATCACAATATTTGCATTTACATTCCAACTAATGTCTAGCACCAGAGTTAGATAAAAATAAGCAGTCACCTGGCCATGAACTCTCAGTTTTATAGTTGAGCACTCTAGCACAATCGTTTCAAACTGCATATAGAAGGGAAAAATATATTTTTAAGGCAGTTATCAGTACATGGATAATATCACTATTAAACATAGTTAAATAGCATGAATTAACTCACTGATTTTATACAGTTGGTCTGTTAAATTTATCATTTTTTTAAACATTTTTCATTGAAATGTACTTCAGTTTTACAGCTCTTGTTTTAACAATTTATAAGTATTGCAGAACCTATTTTTATACCCAATTATTTTCTTATTAGATAATTTATAATTAAAATTTTATTGTGGTTAGAGTAAACATAGATGAAACATTTTATAGCATTTGTTTTGACAACCTGTAAACAGGATGGGGCCTGGAAGACAGCTTTGGCTAAAGCCATGGAAGAGCTGGATGGTAAATTAGACAGAAGAGAACTGAACAATCTTCGAGACTGGCTAGAACAACAACTCAAGGCCTTGAACAACAAAATTAAAACATTAGGTTCTGGGTGGCAGCTAGATGACGAAGCAGCTGGAATGAAAAAGTTTGTTTTCTATTACAAAATACTTTTAAACATTTACTTAGGCCTGTTGATGAAATACATTGGGACTTTTTTTTTAAGGATCTCTTTTTCAAATTATTAATACATTTGTACTAGACTATAATATTTTGGTAATTGATAGGTTCCTTACATCATTTCAACTCTAATTAATATTTGTTGCAAAGTCTCATAAGATAGGATTCTTTCTCAAACAACTTTACATATTAGAACAAAATTATAATTTTTTTTTACTAATTTTCAGGACTAACTTAATATCTGTTTTTTTCATTTTCAATGAAGGATTTAATTTGACTTTATACTATATTTTATATTGTTTTATTTCTTCAATGTTTTTACCTCAGAACTTCAAATACTGGGGAAATCCTTTTTCTAAAAGAGAATTATAGTTTTTATTCAAAGATAAAAGTTGTAAGTGCTCATAAGTTTTGTCATTCTTTTTTTTTCGTATTTCAGGCAGTTGATTCAACACTTTCACTGCTTGTCTTGTGACAAACCGATAGACACCATACCACATGGGTAGGTGGAATTAAATTTTGTATTGCTGACTGATATAATTCTCATTTTCAAACATTTTTTACCCGTAGGTAAAAACTAAAATGTACAAGCTGAATTTTTTTTTTTGGCTTTATCAAATATTAATGAAAATGTTTTTCTTTTAAATTTCAGACCAATTCCATCAATACCTGCAAACTATGGTCTACCAAAATCTAAATCTCCAAGGCCATACACAACATTTGGTCTCGATTTAATCAGACAGCAAGCTAGAAGGTGAGCATTACCAGATCACCCAAAATGTTGTGACAGTGGAAGTATATATACAAAGTTACTATCTATATGTTGCTGTGTAGACATCAGTGTAAGCTTAACAGTGCACTAACTTAATACAATCATCACCTGGCCAGTGAAGTTGAAAGATTTATTACATGCAATAACAACAAACTAAGATCCATTCATTCATTTCATTTTTCTCTTTATAAGTTTAGTCATTGTAGGGACTACCGGGAGAAGCAGTGAATAGGTTATTCCATATCTCAGTCTGTGGTATGATTGTCAGTAGAGTCACTACAAGTTAATCTGTCCATTCCTTACTGCTGGCAATCTACAAGTTAACCTGTCCATTCCTTACTGTTGACAATCTACAAGTTAACCTGTCCATTCCTTACTGTTGACAATCTACAAGTTAATCTGTCCATTCCTTACTGTTGACAATCTACAAGTTAATCTGTCCATTCCTTATTGTTGACAATCTACAAGTTAATCTGTCCATTCCTTATTGTTGACAATCTACAAGTTAATCTGTCCATTCCTTATTGTTGACAATCTACAAGTTAATCTGTCCATTCCTTATTGTTGGCAATCTACAAGTTAATCTGTCCATTCCTTATTGTTGGCAATCTCTAGGATGACCTCTTCTTTATCCAAGTATTTTGCTTGCTATGTCTACACCTAAAATATCTAGTCTGCATCACACCATAGGTTTATCATCTTATCAGCAGCTAATAAATGTTTTTCCTGCGTTTTACCAAGTATGAGCTATTCATTCAAAACTTGGCACAAATGTGATCATCCTATTCTAAATTAAAATTCCATACCACTTTTTCTCTGCTATGAAAATAGTACATTAGGATTTAGAATGAAAACCAGTGTAAATTTTTTTTCATTCTAGTACAATGTACTAGGTTATCTCTCCTTGACTAGTAGATTTTAATGCATATCATCCTGAACTGAAAACAACAATTTAGTTCTTTTAAGGTCTCTGCATTACAGTAATATCCATAACATGAATTGTTTAGCTTATTTTTAAGGGTTAAATTTTATATTTAACCAATATATGCTTAGTATAATGAAAACATTCAAGTGAATAGCAACAATTATTTGTTCTGCAGCAGTTTCCTCAATACAGGTAATAAATGAAATACAGGTAATTTGTACAGATTTTAGTCTCATATAAAATTCTAAGTTTTTGTTTCTCATTCCAAAGTTGTATTTAGATCACTTCTTGCATGCATAAGACTATGTATCTATTCACATGGCATTTGAACAAATTACTGATAGCTATTTTAATTTTAAAATAATTTTTTTATATATATCCAAGTCACAGATGACAATATTCTAGATAAATGTTCACAATGCTACAGTTTTGTGTGATATCAGAAAAAAATGTATTATTTTTAAAGCAGCACAACTATTATTTCTTTATAACACTGCATATATTTAGCTAACTAAACGGTTGCATTGATTCCAGAATGAAGACATTTTTTCAAAATGTTATGTTATAAGCTAATCTTTATGGAAGAAAATAGGGTTAAAGAATAATAAATTTTAAAAAAGAAATTAAATTAAAAGCTTTTCGTTGATCTGTTTGTTTGAATGGACGATTAGAAATCTTATATTTTATCAAATATTTTTATTGTATCTCATACAAATAAGCATAACACAAGACACAAAAAATATATATTTTATTATAAAAACATGTAACTTATTATTAACTCCATCCAGTGCATTAAATGTAAACAGCCAAGTTAATATAAATATATTAAAAAATAAACATAGATTATAACTATTTATATTTTCTTTGATTTTGTACCTGATAGTCTAGCTGGCCAAAGTGAGCCATATGATTACTACGCAACTGTCAGACAATGTGGTGGGAGCCATACGTTAATTCTGCCAAATAAAAGATTTTCAAGAGTCAATAATGTTGGGTGAGTTAATATTTCTTCATATAGATTTTTTTTTTCACATGAAGGAAATAAACATGGTGATAAAGTAAAAAAGAATTCAAGATCTATTTAAAATATTTTATAATTTAGAATGTTTCATCAAGGACCAAACAATATATTTTTGCTCATTAACTGTTTTAGGCAAGTGTACAGAGAGGAGGAGACAATAATTCCCTTGCACAAGTAAGTTAAAAAAATTAAAATATTTACTTCTTTTAGATAATAGAAACATTGTTTTACATTTTTTTTTGTGATATTATAATTTATAAAAAAATGGAAGTCATAACAATAGAAAGAACACTTGCACATTGAAAATAAAAATATCTTGAAAAAATGTACAACTAGCACAACATTAGTTTTTTCATTCTGAGTTTTGAGAACTTTTTATTTACCTCCCTTTGACTGTTGCTGATCATCCTTGAAAGTAACTTTGCTTTATAATTATTTTTTTTTAGAGATGAGATTAATGTTCAAGGAGCAGATGGACAGATTTATAAAGGCAGAATAAGTGCAGTCTTCCCATCAGCCCTAGCTGCACAACAACAACAACAACTAATGTATGGAGAGGTAGGCACTGTACCTAATTACAATGATTTGAATTAAATGTTGGATTTTTTTTAATTTTTACTGAACTAAAGATCTTTTATTTAGTAAATAAATGTTCATTATCATCATTTGTCCGTCCAATTATCTATTCATGTCTGCTCATAAATTTAAATAATAAACAAAATAAACCATTTTCCACAGTATAATACTAAAATAAATCGGATTTCTACTTACTCAATACTCCCTTAATACCTTTGTTACATATAAAAGATATAAAGTGAAATTTCTTGCTTTTTATTATTATTACTCTAGTCCGCTATAAACCTTTTCCGATTGCTTCTGTAGAAATGTTCACACTGAACAATTTTAAATGTTGGTTGACAGATAAGGGAGAGAATCTGTCATTTCAAAACCTGATCAAATCTGATTATTTTGGTTTGCACCTTAGTACAAAAACTTATCACTGTGGGTTGGTCTAATCTGCTGAAGTGTTTGTAATTTACACACATTCTGTTTTTACTGATTAATAATAGCGTTCATTTAAAAGTAAAGTATTGGTCATTTGAAGTCTACAGAGTACCAATGAACTCTGATATTCCCTAGTCAATAAGAAAAAAAAATCAGCTGTAACTTTGAACTCTGTAAACTTTGAACTCTAGACCTATTCATAATATTCTTATGTTTTCCCCTTATTTAATCACATTGTAGCCCAAGCCTCCATCACGTCAATGCAGACCTCAGTCAGCAGGACCACCCAGTGCTACTCATACAGGAAGGAGTGCAGCCAAAGCCTCACTTGAAGCTCAAATGCTAGAGAGTGTTATGGGACCTGCAAATACACAGGCATGCTGGGTTTTTTTCTTTGGTTCCATACATTTTAATTATTTAAATCTGATTGGCTTATGCTGGTACAAATACAAGAGTGGCTTATGCTGGTACAAATACAAGAGTGGCTTATGCTGGTACAAATACAAGAGTGGCTTATGCTGGTACAAATACAAGAGTGGCTTTAGATGAACACTTGTGATTCAGTTGTCAACTTGACTTTGATCGCACTGGTCATGGCTTGGAATCCCAACTTCCATCATTGTATTGTAGGGCTGAAAGTGTGGTGCTTTCTTGGTTGATGCAGCTTCTGTAGGTATATAGTATCACAAACTTTCCAAGTTGTAGTAAAAGAAAACATTTTATCCTTACGGTAACATTACTGAAAGACCACTACAATTTATATTTCAGCTAAAACATTGTTGAATCTCATTCTATTTATTTTCACTATTTTTCCCTTTTGTAATATGATTATAGAAGTACTATTTACATAAATAAACTCTAGTATCTGTTATCTGTCATTATATTTTCAACAATGTGGAAATATAATGAACCTTCGAATGTATACATATGAAAAGTGCTGATGTTAGTTTTTTTTTTAATTTGTGTGTGACTTTTTATTACATCTGTTAATTTTATGTATTGATCTATGACTAGGATGGCACTCTTCATTATGAAAATGATGACAGAGGCTTGGAGACGGCAAGAGTCACAATCCCTGGGGAACAGCAACAGAGGAGAGGTTCACTGGCTGACACAGCAGTTTCTGTCGGGACTCATTAATAAAAGTTCAAGCCTTAATTGTAAAGTATTTGGTGACAAATAGAAAAATATCAGCTCTAACAAACAACAAAAAAATCTAAAAATTTAGAGTCTCATTGAATTTTTTTATTCTTTTGATTTGTAACAATAATTGAGTTGAAGTTTATTGAAATATAGTTCAGGATATTAAACAATAAATCTGAATTTTTCAATGATCTTTCTAATTAACTGGGTACATTTTATCTCCACAATCCAGTTTGTTTTTTATCTACAAATTTAGTTGGTGGTTTTTCTGGAGATGTTGTCAAAAGTATTTTTTACCCACAATTCTGTTACATCTGCACTTGATCAATAAGAGGCTTCTAAATTTTGAACAGTGTTCATTGTATATTTTTACACATTACTATGAAAGCTCTTGTGCCTTGCACTTTTTTTCTATATTTCTATTTCTGCTTTTTAATGTTCAGTTAGCCAAAATATTTTTGGGTTAAAGTGTTCTATCTTGGCTAAAAATGTGAGCAGGGTGTGAAGTAAAAGGATTCAGTTAATTCATAAAATCTATATACAAATGTAAATAGTGCAAAATAAATTCTTGAAACCGAATACACTCTTATAACACTGGCAAACCAAACAGTATTCTGAATTGTTCTTTTTTGTTAAATGTTCTATCCTAATATAAAGGCTGAAGGAATCTGGTGAAATCTAAACATAAATAAACTTACCATTTTTACTAAAGCAAACAGCTTGACTTATTCAATCAAAATAAGGGCAAATTTGGCATGTTTTGACATAATAAATATTTTGTGTATGAAAACCACAAGATTCAAAAGCCTGCATTTAAAGTTTTTAAGGATAATTTTCACATTTGTTTTAGCACTAACGGTTAACTCACTTCTAAAAATTGTGATGATTCTTACACAACCAAAGTTGCCTTCAAATATTTGAATGATAAGACTTAAGAGGGAGTTTTTTGTCAATTTACACATTGAAATTCATTATTTAAGTACAGTGAAAATATTTGTAGTGAATTGCGATTTGTGGATAAGGTTGACTTCAGTATAAATCCGTATTTTTGATTTATAATTATCTCTGTATATATCTTTATAATTTTGTCTTAAGGGTGTTGGGTTACTATATATCATATGCCAGCTTCTAGAAGCTCAGGCGAGGATCGGTTATTATCTTTTTTTTTTAGATATCTGGGCTTCAAGTGAAAAGTTTCTATTAGATGAATATAAAATATTTAAATTTATTAAATTTATCTAGTTCTTGCAAAGTACTTTTCTGTAGACAGATTTTGACTATTTTTTTTCATCCATTCTAAAAATTGAAAATCATAATCCTATAAAATTTTTATTTAAAAATCAAATTATGTTATCTTGTAGTTAATTGCTTTAAGGCTGAGAAAGATCAATATTTCATAAATTTACATGTCCTGACTTGGTTACACCCTATATAATTTTTATCAATATTGAGGCCTTTATATATGTATATATTCTTTGGCTAGACATTAAAATAAGACTAAAGCAATCCAAAATTAAGAAAAACATTGTAAAAAAAAATGACAACAATATTTAAACAGAGAGAATCATTAACTTTGCTTTACTTTTTTATATTTATGTCAGTTTTTAGTCTTTTTTGTTATTTATTTTAGCTAATTTGATGTTATTCAGCTTGTTGGTTCATTATGTTGCTGCGTTAATTATTAAGTACATAATTTTTTATTGAACATTTTTAATTTTTTTCTGTTGTCTGAATTACTGTGTAAAAAAAGTGGTCCATTTTTTATTGCTGAACTTTTTAAACTGTGATAAAATATTGCTGAAAAAGTAATTGAATAATATTTATTTATAAATTCTTTATAGTTTTAAATTATTTTTTAATTATTGGAATTGTTAAATCTTATTTGATTCTGTAATATCTATTTAACTGCTGTGAAGCTATAAAGTATCTAACTGATATGAGTTTTTTTTTATCAGTTCTTGTAAAACTAATATTTTCATGGTGCTCAGGTATGGTTATCTTTTCTGGAATTGCTGCAGGTCTTTCACATTGCACTAAAAGTTTGATAGCACGTTTGACTGTGGTACACTTATTTTATAATTTCAATCACACAAAATACTAATAATGATTCCCTCGGAAAATTCAATAGCAAATCAAAACATTCATAGAAGAAAATTAATAATTTTACATCTTTTTGATATGAAATGTATAATATATGAAATGTAAAAAAAAAT
This sequence comes from Bulinus truncatus, assembly GCA_021962125.1. Classification (NCBI taxonomy): domain Eukaryota; kingdom Metazoa; phylum Mollusca; class Gastropoda; family Planorbidae; genus Bulinus; species Bulinus truncatus. The sequence continues at coordinate 274,423 of JAGDYQ010000139.1, read as the reverse complement.
CAAATTATAAATACATGTATTGATTAATGTAAATATATCAATGAACGGCAATAAAATAATACAAATTACGCAATTTTATCAATCAATTATTTACATATATTTTAAATAAGCACAATTACATTCGTGTTGAAAAGTATGGTTTACTTACCTGGGAATAAATAGGCACAATTACATTCGTGTTGAAAAGTATGGTTTACTTACCTGGGAATAAATAGGCACAATTACATTCGTGTTGAAAAGTATGGTTTACTTACCTGGGAATAAATAGGCACAATTACATTCGTGTTGAAAAGTATGGTTTACTTACCTGGGAATAAATAGGCACAATTACATTCGTGTTGAAAAGTATGGTTTACTTACCTGGGAATAAATAGTGACCATGTCTAGTATATTTGATGTGTAGTTTACAGCTAGGGGAGACGACAATCTCATGCCAGTGTTATTAAATGTTCAATTGCTGGCGTTTATTTATTGTATGTGTATCATCACTGAATGCTGCACTGTCTTCTTTTAGTTTTACTGATAAATCTTTACATGTTGCAAGTATTATGTGTAACGAGAAAAGAACTGTTTAAAAAATTGTTTCATTTATGTTAAAATGATAAGAATCTGATTTATGCAACATGTTCTTATGGTGATTTTTAGAATCTCTTAGTCATGAAGTGTTTTCCCTGTAGCATTACTATGGCTGTGTAACATTATTTTGGCTATAATTTTCTTTGACCATGGCATTCTTGATCAGTTCAGACATGAACATATCAAACTTTTTAAAAAATATAATGACTTTAATTTACATTATTCTTGCATACGAAATGCCCAATTCATACTAATTTACAATAGGAATAATATTTTGCATAATAATGTAAGAGTTATAAAAAATACAAACAGAATTCTTGGAGTTACTTTATATTCTGGATGTTTTCTTTGTTTTATGTTGTACTACTCGATGCTTTAATTATCCCTTCACAAAATCTTTTTAATGCAAAAAAATATACAGAAAATAAATTTATTTATATTTGAAAATTATTTCATTGTTCCGTTCTTTATACCTGTTTGCTATTTAACGTGTATCACATAACAAGACAAAATGTGCACGTCTTGAATATAATGTACAAGTTTTGAACAAAATGTTCAACAAATTGAGAGGAATCAAAGCTTGAATGTGTTGGTGCCATACTGGTGCTGTGGTTCAGATACTGATCAGCATGGTTCAGACCCTTACAACAGTAATATCATTGACCCCTGCCCTCACTAGGGCAACTTTGTCTACTGTAAGATTGTGGAAAACACAATACAAAACAATCTCAGATGGCGTTATGGGTTGAGTATGAAATCAAGATTTACCAACTTCTCTTTGAAGCCTCATATAGGAATAATTTTATATCCTTATCAACATCTTTTTTTTTTTACTTATTTTAAATAATGTTGAAAGTAGCTTAATTTTAGTACACAGCTCTTAGTTAATTTTTTAAAATTATGAAAATTTCTGTGCTTTCATCAACAGTGGTGCCATAAACGAAAACATCAATTCGTGATGTCGTCTTTTGTTCAAAGACGTATAGGCTAACTAGTTTTACTTCTGCTCATTTGTGATTGTTTCCCTTTGATTCCTCAGATTTGAAGGAATACTTTCCCTTTAATTTAAACAATGACTGATTCGCACACAGTCAGTTATTCTTTAAATTATGGCAAATAAATAAAGACAATTTCAGTTCTATGTAACTATTATCAAAAGACTTTTCAACAATGTCTATTGAAGCGCACACATCGTCAATATAGCCTACATACAAAAAACGATTCAAAGGCTTAACAGGCCAAATTTATTTCATCCGTGGTTTTATCAAGAGCAGCTATATATACTGGTGGAGGTGCATCATTTGATTTTTAGAAGAAGATTATAATTCCCTTCAACAATGAGAAATATTAGGTACCATCAAGTACCACCAAATTAATTTTAAATCATGAGTGGTCGCATTGTTTCCTACGTACAATTCGTTGTTTACAAATTCACAAACATTTGGCAGAGGGTCACTCCACTTAGTAAACCCTGAAACATGAATCCTGTCCACTTCAGCCACGGAGGCTAATATCCCCGTGATGAACGCATCCTCTACAGGGATGTATGGGAAATAGGGCGCCAGTCGGAGGACAGAGGACGCCGCATCCGTTGAGATAATGTAGGCGTTGCCTGCGGCGTATACAGGGTATTTGTCGATGGGGAGCGACTGCTTATCCACCGCCCATTTGCCAAACCTCTCCACCCAGGAGTTTGGATAAATATATCCGTAGATTGTGTTTTTACGAGCATAGTGAGATAGAAGTGTATACATAAGTGGTATGTTGACGAATACATCTTGGTCTGCCTTCAGGATAAACTGAGTCTTGTGACAGGATTTAATCAGCCAATCAAAAGCCAAAATGAGCTTCCTCGTGAGATTGGCGTAGGAATCGCTCAGGTCGAACTGCACTATGTCGTCGAACATATTCATTTCCTGTCGAACTCTCGACTCCAGATGCTGTCTGTACACAATGATGTCATCGGTGTCATTAAAAGATTTGCTACTCTCGTGATCTTTTCCCTCGGTATCGCCGGCTAGATTCGCTGCTGACCTATTACCATCACGGTCAACAAACATTCTAACGTCGATACCCAACGACTCTAATTCAGAAGTTATATTTACATTCTCTAGTGTTCCTAAAATAAAAAACAGCTTCACGTCGTATGCTTTCGCATGTCTGGGCCACATATGACCACGGGCTACCGACCCCCAGGTCTCTCTAATGGCCTCACGCTCTTGAATCGCCATTGGATTAGACGGGATGATGACTGTTAGCAGCGTCTGACTTGTGCATGAGCGTGGCTGGTGGAGCAGGGTGCTATTGTAATGTTCATACGGGAGCTCATTGGGAATGTAATAAAGATCTTCTAGCATCAAAGCGGACGGGGAGATCCCTTTGGCTGGCAGCCTGTCAACTGCCAGTTTCAGCCTCTCCTCCAAAGACAAACTGGCAGAATGGGCGTTGGCCTTATCATACCTTGATCCAGACGACAGAGAAAATGAAGATCTAGAGTTGTCACTCATGCCCATGCTACTCAAACGGCGGGCGCTCCAGTAAGTTCCGAAAACAAAAACCGTGGAAAGAACTATCAAAAAAATTGAAGATCTTCTGAAACGAAAAATATAAATCGTATTATTTATAATTACAAACTGTCACTATCTACCACCCCCTTGGTCTCTACCTACCACCTCCTTCCGTGTAGAGTTAGCATTGACCCGGGGGTAGAGGGGTTGTCCTGGAGACCATGCTCCGAGGCAATCAAAATTGTGTGACACATACTCATTACTAGGAATTAATTATGTGTTATTTGAAGTACTGTTCAAATATTTTAGCTTACACTTTTTAGACTATGATAATCTGAGCTTAATGTTTTTTAGAGCATTTTCGAAAAAAAAATGCTCTATTGTCCCCGTTTTGTCTGTCCGTCCGTCTGCCCGTGTACACCCTAGATCTCAACAACCATAAGTCCTAGACCCATGATGTATATATCATTTTGTAGGTCTTGGCCCGCCAAGAAATGACTTTTTTCCATTTCGCGATCTGACCTCTCAGGGCCGTAAAAGGGGCCTTAGTACCGTTTTTTACTATATAAGCTATATTAATAAAGGAGCGCTATATCTCAGCAACTATAAGTCCTAGACCCATGATGTATATATCATTTTGTAGGTCTTGGCCTGCCATGTGTACATCAAAAGTTTATTTCGCGATAGGACCTCTGAGGACCGGGCTTCAGGGCTCCTAAGGGGCTTATATATTATATATACACCTTGTACGTTCAATAGCCCGTTCATTTGGTGCGAAATACTGCAGCACGTAGTTTCACCAAGATTTATTAAGAAACTCATCAAATGAAATAGTAAGCTTGTGTTCTGAGTTTAATTGAAAATATCAGAGCTATGCAACAATTGACGGAGTTTTCGGACGATTAAATGACTATAATTTCGAATGTTTTCAATTATGAGTCCTATTTCAGTAACCACAAACCACTTGTAGTTAGATTTAAGAGACAATAATTTTTTTTTCAAATATAAAGAAACGTCTTTATAATTTATTTTTTACAGATATATGCATTACACAATTGAATTTATAAACATTTCCAAAATTTACAAATATTTACTGAAAGATAGCATACGTACTGATACATAACATGAAAATGCGCTAACACGTCCTGTGTCCAGAATGGAACAGGCTTAATTGCTTGTTTTTATTATAATTGCAATGTGATGTCAAGGGGTCACTACAGGATTTACGCATAAGCTACACAGATTAGGGCCCTCACTTTCTTTGAGGGGGGGGGCCTCAAAAACTGAGTTATAAAATTGTTATAAGTATTATAAATATATTTTTTTAATCCGTTACAAAGTAAACTGTCTGCAAAGAGAACAAAAGTGCCCATCTGTATGTTTATGTACACCATCTGTATGTATATGTACACCAACTGTATGTATATGTACACCGCATGTATATGTACACCAACTGTATGTATATATACACCGCATGTATATGTACACCATCTGTATTTATATGTATACCAAATATATGAGAGAGCTGGGTAGCACATAATATACAGTCTGTGGTTGGGACTGGGCCGTTTTAAGGTCATCGTAGGCCCTAGGCACTTTCATTTTTAATATTTTTCAAGAGTGCACTCGCTCTTCTTTGCGATTTAAAATCTAAAAAAAAAATTCCGAATTGTTAATTTATCTATGCAGACGCTATGCAGTGTTGACGTGTTACATCATGCGCTTCGCATTCGTTGATTATCATTAATTAATCGTGTGCTTTTTTTTTTCTTACAAAATTTTAAAAAGTAACGAAAAGTAGCATACTTTTAAATAACCCTGTCTGATGTATACAAGAGGAAACAAGAGAGTGGATTTGAGAAGCGGAAGAAAAAGGAGGAGAAAGAAAAAGCATTGCGGAAAAATTTGGGCTTCGTTGCTGCAATTTATGAGCAGAGGCACTGATTGCATGACTGGAAAACTAGTAATACTAGCGACAATGACATTTCATTTACTTTTTCGGTCACAATGTACACCAACAATCCCGCAATACCAGAAATAATGTTATCGGACTGTGCTGAAAAAAGTGAGTCAACTGAAACAAGTGTTACAAGGGAAAAGGTATCTGCCAATTCTGTTATGGGTCATGCTGAAGCTGCTGTGTTTGATTTGCCTACAGACTCAGACTGTATATTAGGGTCAGTAGGAGATTCCGGTTTGAAGCATGTTATTCAAGTGATCCAGCTTATTGGGAGATAACTGCACATTTAAAAAGTTATTATGCTGATCATCTTCCTTCACAAAATTTGGAGTCAGATTTTACATGAAATGGTAGACAATTTGGTGACAAGATCAGACATGCACGCAGAAAATATTTTGCTAGAACGTTAACAAACGGTGAAATTGTCACGCGAGACTGGCTTCTCTATTCTCCTTCAACGGGTAAAGTGTTTTGTTATGTGTGCAAGCTGTTTGACTACAACGCCGGTTTTGCAAATCAGTTTATCGATGTTTTGATAACTGGAATAACGCCATCGCAAGGATTACATCACATAAGAAATCGCAGGATCACATTGCTGCTCTGTCAAGGATGTTAGAATGTCAACAGACATCTAGAATTGATGAAAAACTGCAAAAGAAGAAGCAAAAATTGTGCAAATACTGGACTGATGTTCTCAAGAGAATAGTTGATGTGATAAGATTTCTTGCTGAAAGAGGGTTAGCTTTTCGCGTGAAGGCCATTGACATAACTGCTATAACAATGGAAATATCCTTGGTTACATTGATCTTTTAGCTGAATTTGATCCCTTTCTAAAGGAACACATTGAAGTACATGGAAACCCCGGAAAGGGGAATGTATCATATCTTTCTGCCAATATATGTGATGAATTTATTGAGTTAATGGGATCCAAAGTATTGACGCAGATACTGTCTGAAAAGCCGAAAAGTTAACATACTGTAATCTATAGCACTGCATCTTGACTTGCTCACGTGCTCATCTCACACGGTTATATATAGTTTCTTCGATACATACATTATTAAATTTTACTGGCATTCTGAACCTTTTTTTCACTTCGTAGGCCCTTGAAAAGTCCATAGGCCCTAGGCAAAGTGCCTACTGTGCCTAGTTGACAAAGCGGCCCTTTGTTGGGAAAAGTTTAACTTAAGACATAATATTTCGTAATGTATACATAGCAGATAGCGGTGCATATATGTAGGCTGGCCTTATCTGATTGTCTAGGTTAGGAATTGTTTCTTTCATGGCGTATTAACAAAAACTCTCGATTTACAA
>JAGDYQ010000139.1:248250-267569 GCA_021962125.1 Bulinus truncatus | reverse complement strand
GGGATGAGTCGTGAGTCTTGCAGGCCATATTTATAGAAAATGTTATTTAATGGTACAGTGTTTGTTGAATATATTTAGCATGATCATTCATAATAAAATGACTACAAGTTTAAATATATATAACAAACATTTATATAGATCGTATATTTTGCTAGTCTAATAATTTATTCAAATATATAAATCTATGTTCGTTTGTGCTTTGTATATAGCATAAAAACATCAATAAATTTTTCTCTAAGAGTTATGATCTGCAACACTCACGCCTCGTCCCTGTTGTATATGAACTTTAGGAAGGTTGTCTTACACTCAGCTCATGATTAATTGGAAGATTTTATCATATAATTTCCAAAATCGGACTGTAATTATCTTAGACTATTTTTTTTTCAGAAGAATCAGATGTTGCAGAAATCGATACTCAAGTGAAGCAGATCAGATGGTTGCAGAAAATATTGACTGTCCAACTTATCTTACTTATCTTATTGCTATTGAATGAAATAATTTTAGAAATTTTGATTAGTAATTTATTTTCTTATCTACCAAACTCACTTTCCTTTAAATCGACAAATATTATATTAGCAATCGAAGAAAAAAAGGTTCATAGTCGACTTATACCAAACTGTACCGAAGACCTACCTAGGGGTATGTAAAATTTATATAAAGTATATAAAGGAATAAATAAGTACAGTTTATACAGCTTTTTATCTTTTGTATTTAGGTTTTTTCCCCTGTTAATTGTGAGAATTGGTTTATAAAATGTTACCTGCTATTACACAGCCCACAGTCAACAATACAACAGAGTAAACTGTAATCCTGTTTGGCAAGCCAGTCTTTAATATAACCAAAGACAGTAACATGGTTGATAATGGAACACAGCGTTTTAAAACACCATACATTGCTATATTCATGTGTGACAATGCTGTCAAAGCTAATACAGAGTTTGTTCCATAGAAAAATGCTGGTGCTGCAAAGGACATTCCACGTTTTAAGGTGTATGGTGGTAGATTCAAAATTTTGAAGAAGCACAAAATTTCCAATGTTGTTATAGTAAACAGCATCTGAGCCACCATGATGGACACAGGGAAATCAAATTCAAGTGTGTCCATGACAATTTTTGTAACAAATGCTGATGAAATTGAACAAGCCCCATAAAAAACAGCTGCCACTGTTCCTTTGATGGCAGTGTTCATACTCCTCACATCCTGCATATCAATTTCTACGATAACCTGCTTGTCTTTACTCATGATACAATTTGTTGATGACAAAACATAAGCAACTTTAACAGATAAATTGTATACTCTGGCTCAGTTTTTCAGTAGGGAAACTGCGAAAAAAAAATAATGTATTAAATTTAAAAAATTAAATGATTATATGTCTAAATACAGTAAAGAAATCATACATTGGTAAAACCAATATTACTAATATAATATAGAAATTATTTAATTATTAGGCCTACAAAAAAACATAGAATGTGAGTGTGAGTTAAGTATTTAAAAAATGCTATTCTGAACTATTCATAATTAATTGGAGGAAATAAAAGAGGGATAGAAGGTGGGCTTACCTACTAACTAGTAACTTATTTTAGACTTACTAGATCTTATTATACTAGTACACCTATTTGACTTAGACCTAGTACTAGTTACTAGTAGTACATAGTAGTAACAAGCCACGGCTATAAGCATGTCTTAGAATCAGACCCGTAGCCAGGTCAAAGTAAGCAGGGGTTACCAATACCCAGCAAGGGGGCACCTATACTTTTTCTTTATTTTTTCCTCTTCTTTTTTAAGCGGGGGGGGGGCACTCCATACCTAGCGGGGGGCACGGCCCCCCAGTGCCCCCGTCCCTTGGCTACGGGGCTGCTTAGAATGTCAAAACAAATATAAAATCGACCAATAAATCACATTATTTTTGTTATCTTAAATTAAGTATTTAAAGGCTTGACGTAAGTGACATAACTATTTTATATCATTAATAGTATAAAAATCTGACTTCTGTTTTATCTTTGATTGATACGTGGTTAAACTAATTAAACATTAATAATAAAAATAAGTTTAATAATAGATTAAGAATTTAAGTAGTACAGACAGTACCGACCATTCGGCGATATTGACAGTCATTGTTCTAGTAATACTAGTAATAGTGAACATAAAAATTAAAATGGAACTTAACACATTAAGAAAAGAGATAAATGGTAATTGTTAAGCATTTCAAATTTAACTTAAGAATAATAAAAACAGAAATAATTATTAACGGATCCATACTTAACATACGACATAGAACTCTTACCTGTCTTTAATGTCTATTTTATTATAACTCGGTAATGAGATGGTTTACCTCGACTTAACCGGTGTACGTATTGATCGCCCGAGTATACTCTAATTACCGTAATTTACTGATTTATTAATATATTTAAAAAAAAAAGCTAGCAATAAATGTAATGTAAAATAGTTTTTTTTAAGCATTAGACCAATATTTTAATTTTGATAACCTTCTGCATGTAAGAAAAAACTTGCTGGGACCGCTGTCTCTTTTTTTAACAGAAAAAAATATTAAATTGCCAAAGAAAAAAATTACTAAATACTAAATAAATAAAACCGAGGTAGCATGGTTCGGAAAACCAAACCAGGATAAATAAAAATTGGTCACAATGAAACTCCTGCAGGGTAATGAGAACTCAAAAAGCAAAGAGTATGTGGGTTGGGGTGGGGCTTCAACGACGGGTTAATTACAAATTATTTCGGGGTAACAAGTTGTGAAGTTCTTCGAACACCATCAACCACTCCTCTTAGTCAGGGCCGGTCATTACCTTAATGGGTCGATTGCTCCTAATTGAGCCCCGCGTTGAGAAGAACATCAATCAGCTTTTATCCGCCTTTGGCGTATCAAGTGTGTGATGTCCCTGTAAGAATGAAATGCAGTCTCTTAGATCCTTTAAACCACTAATTGGACGGTTTTTATGGTGCCCTTCTTTCATCCCCACCATAGCCGATAGTGCAATGGCCATGGGGGCACCACGGGAGATCGAACCAGGTACCTTCAGGTCGACAGTCTAGCGCTTTACCGCAGACCATCCATCCCGCCGACGTGTCAAGTAGCCTATTCACAACACAACTTTCAATAAATGTAACATGGGACGCAACTAAAATCTTAACATTTGGGCCCCGCACTTCCATTGTCCGGTGCTGAACTTCCGCTGTGTGGGGTTGGCCTTGCCTTAAGCCTATTATTTTTGTTGTGTACAGGATCTTGTTGGGCCCCCAATTTGTCTCCTTCGTCAATACTTCCTATATGTCAGCACTCGGACACTTGGGAAAACACACGCTAATACACAATAGCGAACACTTCAAATATCCAATCAGTAAATACGAACAAGGTATTCATCAAACGAAATAATATATATGTTTAATCCATCAAATCTATAAAGCTGAATCATCACAAGTAACCTAAAGTCCAGACAAATGGTGTGGTCATCCACAGCCCAACTTCTACCCACGACTACTGACCGTTACCCTCGTCATCTGGCCACGGTCTTATATCATGAACTACTGACTGTTATACTCGTCATCTGGCCACGGTCTTATATCATGAACTACTGACCGTTACCCTCATCATCTGGCCACGGTCTTATATCATGAACTACTGACCGTTACCCTCATCATCTGGCCACGGTCTTATATCATGAACTACTGACCGTTATACTCGTCATCTGGCCACGGTCTTATATCATGAACTACTGACCGTTATACTCATCATCTGGCCACGGTCTCATATCATGAACTACTGACTGTTATACTCGTCATCTGGCCACGGTCTTATATCATGAACTACTGACTGTTATACTCGTCATCTGGCCACGGTCTTATATCATGAACTACTGACCGTTATACTCATCATCTGGCCACGGTCTCATATCATGAACTACTGACTGTTATACTCGTCATCTGGCCACGGTCTTATATCATGAACTACTGACCGTTATACTCGTCATCTGGCCACGGTCTTATATCATGAACTACTGACCGTTATACTCATCATCTGGCCACGGTCTCATATCATGAACTACTGACTGTTATACTCGTCATCTGGCCACGGTCTTATATCATGAACTACTGACCGTTATACTCATCACCTGGCCACGGTCTTATATCATGAACTACTGACCGTTATACTCGTCATCTGGCCACGGTCTTATATCATGAACTACTGACCAATATACTCATCATCTGGCCACGGTCTTATATCATGAACTACTGACCGTTATACTCGTCATCTGGCCACGGTCCCATCCCACTACTACTGACCGTTACCCTCGTCAACTAGCCACGGTCCCATCCCACTACTACTGACCGTTACCCTCGTCAACTAGTCACGGTCCCATCCCACTACTACTGACCATTACCCTCGTCAACTAGCCACGGTCCCATCCCACTACTACTGATTGTTACCCTCGTCAACTAGCCACGGTCCCATCCCACTACTATTGACCGTTACCCTCGTCAATTAGCCACGGTCCCATCCCACTACTACTGACCGTTACCCTCGTCAACTGGCCACGGTCCCATCCCACTACTACTGACCATTACCCTCGTCAACTGGCCACGGTCCCATCCCACTACTACTGACCATTACCCTCGTCAACTAGCCACGGTCCCATCCCATGAACTACTGACTGTTACCCTCGTCAACTGGCCACGGTCCCATCCCTCTACTACTGACCATTACCCTCGTCAACTAGCCACGGTCCCATCCCACTACTACTGACCATTACCCTCGTCAACTGGCCACGGTCCCATCCCATGAACTACTGACTTTACCATCAAAAACACGCCATGCTCTTCAACACGCTAACTGCTCCAACACATCTCTCACACCCTTATATAATATTCTCAAAACTAATACACAGCATTCCCCCCACGGCCCCTTTAGTGTCAAACATACTAATGTTTGACACTCGATACCACCAATAGCTCCAAGAAAAACAATATTACAGAATATTCACGAAACTACAACCCTTTGAACTTCTGTCAATTGTTAACTCATGTACAAAATAATTCCCTACAATGTCAATAATTATTCTTTAGTACAATCTCATAAACGTCTACGTTGGTAATAATACATACCAATCAATATTCATGTGGGAACATTATTACAAAATTACTTGACAACCTACACATCTTTACATATGACCACACAATAAATAATTAGCTGCCAGCTGTGTAACCAACAAACGAAACATAAGTCATAATCAATTACAGTGCTTTTTTGTAAAAAAAAAATAGGTGCCGGTACTCAGTGATGGATTGCCTAACTTTTAACTACAAGTTCGCACCTCGATGCAAGCTAAATCACAACTGCAAAGACACTAAATGTCTAAAACAATTTTATTTTATAATTAACCAACTTAAATCCTCTTAAAATACAAGAAAAGTAATAATTTTTCCCCACATTGAAAAAGGCGCCGGTACGCCGTACCAGTGCGTACCGGCACAAAAAAAGCACTGATCAATTACATGAAAATATCAAATTAATTCCTGAAAAAATAAAACATAACAATAATGCCATTGTTTTTGTAGACCCGGGAGTCTGGCTCTACAAAGTTCAATTAGCAGTTCGCCATGCCCTTCAACACGCTGTCTATGCACTGCATCTTGAGAGGATGTCAGCAATTCCATTGTCCTCTCCTATTATTGGCTGTATGTTGAACCTGTAGGATGTCAGCAATTACATTGTCCTCTCCTGGTATTGGCTGTATGTTGAACCTGTAGAATGTCAGCAATTACATTGTCCTCTCCTGGTATTGGCTGTATGTTGGACCTGTAGAATGTCAGCAATGCCATTGTCCTCTCCTGGTATTGGCTGTATGTTGAACCTGTAGGATGTCAACAAATCCATTGTTCTCTCCTGGTATTGGCTGTATGTTGAACCTGTAGGATGTCAGCAATTGCATTGTCCTCTCCTGGTATTGGCTTTATGTTGAATCTGTAGGATGTCAGCAATTACATTGTCCTCTCCTGGTATTGGCTGTATGTTGAACCTGTAGGATGTCAGCAATTAGGGGCTGTCCATTATTTATGTCAACAAATTTTTGGCGATTTTTACCTCCCCCCTCCCCCTTGTCAACAACTTGTCAAACTTCCAGAGACCCCCCCTATAAAATTATGTCAACATTTGATTACCCCCCCCCCCTTAAAAAAGGTGGCTTCCAAAATGTTTATGTGGTAAAATTAGTAGGGATATAGTTAGTTTAATTAAAATACTGAATGTTAAGTGAGTGTGTATAACACAGGACTACAAACGCTGCTTAATTTTCCTTTATTAAGTAATTATATTAAATTAAAAAAAAGAAACATTGTTGACGTCAACTTTTCTTGACCTCATCCCTCCCCCTTGTCAACAATTGTAAAAAAATTTCTGACCCCCCCTCTCCCCTATTTTGTTGACGTAATTAATGGACAGCCCCTTACATTGTCCTCTCCTGCTATTGGCTGTATGTTGAATCTGTAGGATGTCAGCAATTCCATTGTCCTCTCCTGGTATTGGCTGTATGTTGAATCTGTAGTTCTGTAGCAGTAGAGACCAATGAGCCACTCTGTGATTGATAAGTTTCTTCTGGTTGATGAAGGCCAATGGGGCGTGGTCGGTGTATATGGTACAAGTATACCCCCAAGAGGTATTTCTCTAATTTCGAGACGCACCAAATTAGAGCCAGACACTCTCCCCCGCTGCGTAACGAGTCTCAACCGGCAGTAGTTTCCTGCTGACAGACATCACTGACGGAGATTCTATAATGAAATCTGCAGCGCAGGACCGGATGTCGTCCTTAATCATGACCCGAGAATCATCAGAGCACTGGCTTTTAACGTCTAATAAGTCATCGTCCAGCCTGTTGTCCATCTGATCACTGACAGGTCCCAGTTTATGCAAAATAACTTCCTCTACATGGTTGCACTCAAGTTGTGAGATTTGTTTGTATTTCTGTACACGCGGTTCTTGGCGTGCTCTCATAAATCTTTGCCTTCTGATCCAGCTGACGAAGGATCTTTTTCTGACGACGAAAGTCTTCACAGTGCAGCACAGTTTGTAATCTCGCCAGGCTTTCTAAATCTTACAAAAACTCAGCCTGACTTTACCACATCGGAGTTGATTCGAGTGCGGTCGCCAAATAGATTGTATTGTCAGAGCTGACCTGCTGTACAGGCACTGTGCCTAGGGCCTACGGACTTTTCAAGGGCTTAGTTTACCAGTAATGCAATCAGTGTCTTTGCTCATAAATTACAGCAACGAACCCCGAATTTTTTACAATGCTTTTTTTTTCTCCTCCTTTTTCTTCCGCTTCTCAAATCCACCCTCATGTTTCCTTTTTTATCCATCAGACATGGTTATTTAAAAGTGCTTTCGTCACTTTTTAAAATATTGTAAGAAAAAAGAAGCACACGATTAACGATAAATAGCGAATGCGAAGCGCATGATGTACCACCGGAATTACTACGTCATCACTGCATAGAGTCTGCATAGAATAATTAGCATTGCGGAAAGTTTATAAAGATTTCAAATTGCAAAGAAGTGCGGGGGGGTGCATTCTTGAAAAATATTAAAAATGAAGTCGATGAGAGCCTACGACTTTGAAAGTGCCTAGGGCCTACGATGACCTTAAAACGGCCCTGTTATGATCTTCTGGCTGATTTCAACCCAAGAGAATAAAATGAATAATATGGAAATTACGGCTATCGGGCTATGGTGGTCCAATGTTTGATCAGAAGCAGATGCTAGCAGGTAGCAAAATACTACACAAAATAAAGGGTAGTGACGTGGTGGGAACGTGTTCATCAAAGGTCACTCAGAAGTTAGGGTCACGTCCGGTCAAAACTCATGTGAAGGGAGGGAATGGGAGGGGACAACTCAGTCTGAACAAGGTTAAAAAGTTTATGTTTTAACACTTTGTGGAGAACCCGGGAAGTTTAGACACCGAGGCCCGAGCCACATCGACAAGACAGAAAGTATCTAAACTAAAGATACATGGGTGGAATCGGACGATGATTGAAACATACACCTGGAGTCATGTGACGTGATAGCGCTATTGTTACTGATAGCAACAATAAGAATTCAAAAAAATTAGAATATATATATATATATATATATATATATATATATATATATCAAAATGTTGGCACATTATTAACGTCATTATATAAATACATTCTGTCTACGAATTAAGAAAATTATACTTTTTTATTAGACTTCACCGGAAGTAAGAAGTTAATTAGCTGAAAGTTGATAAAAGCTCAGCAGTTATACTTACACTTTGCAATTGTGATCGCAAAACTTTGGGTAAAACTCTTGCTAAAATTGTATACCAATATCAAATAACTACTTTAGCTTGATATTTGGGGCATAATTATTAATACAATTGAAGATTTATATTTTAAAAAACGTTGAAGCTCTAATTGACTAAATACAAATGTCATGGTGAAAAATGTCCAAAATGCATTTACTAATATATATATATATATATATATATATATATATATATATATATATATGGCCCTTAAAATTCTTTAAAGGTAAAACATTAGGGCATAAGCGTTGATAAGAACTTAAGTGACCTCCAGCAAATGTGGGGGGGGGGGGTATTTTAACCAAACAGTAATTCGGGGGGGGGGACCTAAAGTCCCAACCGCTCCACAGCACCGCCCTTCCTTCCAGGTTATTAATATCTGACTGTTTCCTAAAGTGTATTATGGTCAGGCCCGTAGCCAGGTCAAAGTAAGCAGGGAGGCACCAATACCCAACAAGGGGGCACCTTCTCATTTTAATTAATTTTTCTTTATTTTTTCCTCTTTTCCTTCTTTTTAAACGGGGGGGGGGGCACTCACTCCACACCTAGTGGGGGGGCATGGCCCCCCAGTGCCCCCCCCCCCCCCCCCCTTGGCTACGGGGCTGATTATGGTGTGAACTATGAATCTTGCCTTCCTTCCAGGTTATCATCTCTGACTGTTTCCTAAAGTGTATTATGGTGTGAACCTATGAATCTTGCCTTCTTTCACTTTTGCACAGGGGTTGTTCATGATGAACCACTGTCATTTATACTTTCTAAAACAAATGTGTTGGTTTTATGCTTCATGCACGAAATTTGGGTCATCTTTCTCCGGCACCTGGTATCAAACACTTTTGTTCTACCTCAGAGTGCTCACACGCGGTTCACACCCATTGAGCATGATTAGATCACAGATAATGGGTGCCGAATCTAATGGTCTTGCTTTTCCAGATCTTGTCTAGTCACGGCAGCCATACATATGCCATACAGAAAAAAGAAAGCGTTCCATATTTCAAAATGTCTTCACTGTCTTCAGATGAATGTCCATCAACACACAGCCACCTTTCCATTGGTCTGACCTCAGGTTGACCTAAACGCCTGTTTTCAAGTACACTGCTGCAACTCCACATAGCTCTGTAGAACTGAGGTTAGAGTTATATCCCTTGGTGCAAGACTGCCTCATAGCAGAACACAAATCTGTTATACATTACCTTAATACAGTTAGCAGGCGCACACCTTGGTGACAAGGGCAGATTTCAGAATTTGCCGCCCAATTCGCGTACAAAAACGTACTAAAGTGGGGATAATGCCGCCCCATGCTAACGACAAATTAATGGGTCCCCACGGGCGTCCGTCCACTTCGCCTAGTTACTGCCACTGTATTCATTGCTCTGAATACATCAACTAAAACAAAGAATGGACCACTATGAAATATTATAACTAACAGAGACATAATCTGATTTGAAAAAATTTTACACTAAAGTTCAAATCTTTGATTCGTAGATAAACATCATACCTACATGGTGGTTAAATTTAAAAAAAAATATTTATTTTTGCTTTGTATTAATGTATTTTCCATTTCAGCCATGTTTAGTTCCAAATCTTCAATTTCAGCTATGATTAGTTCCAAATCTTCCATTTAAGCTATGATTAGTTCCAAATCTTCCATTTAAGCTATGATTAGTTCCAATTTTTTTATTTTAGCTATGATTAGTTCCAAATCTTCAATTTCAGCTATGATAGTTCCAAATCTTCCATTTAAGCTATGATTAGTTCCAAATCTTCAATTTCAGCTATGATTAGTTCCAAATCTTCCATTTAAGCTATGATTAGTTCCAAATCTTCCATTTAAGCTATGATTAGTTCCAAATCTTCCATTTAAGCTATGATTAGTTCCAAATCTTCCAATGTGGATGCCAAAACTGAGTTTATTGAACCTATTCGCTGTGAATCAAAAGTCAAGTATAAAAAGGTTAGTTTTTTTTTGTTATTGTTTTTGTGTGTAACAGAATGAAATAGAGTGAAATAATTCACACATGAACTTACATTGTTATATCATTGTGTGTGTCATTGTGTATATCATTGTGTGTATCATTGTGTGTATCATTGTGTGTGTCATTGTGTGTATCATTGTGTGTATCATTGTTAGCCATCCTCTGCTTGAAATATGACAAGATGTTTTACATCCACTGGAATACTGAAAATGTATTGGTGACGTAGGTATATGTGTCAGTTCAAGTTGGTTATTTAAATTTTACTGACATTAGTACATGACTAGTTGTTTCATTCTGTACATGACTAGTTTTTTCACTCTGTATATGGCTAGTTGTTTCACCCTGTATGTGGCTAGTTTTTTCACTCTGTATATGGCTAGTTGTTTCACTCTGTATATGGCTAGTTGTTTCACCCTGTATATGGCTAGTTGTTTCACTCTGTATATGGCTAGTTGTTTCACTCTGTATATGGCTAGTTGTTTCACTCTGTATATGGCTAGTTTTTTCACTCTGTACATGGCTAGTTTTTTCACCCTGTATATGGCTAGTTGTTTAACTCTGTATATGGCTAGTTGTTTCACCCTGTATATGGCTAGTTGTTTCACTCTGTATATGGCTAGTTGTTTCACTCTGTACATGACTAGTTTTTTCACCCTGTATATGGCTAGTTGTTTCACCCTGTATGTGGCTAGTTTTTTCACTCTGTATATGGCTACTTGTTTCAGTCTGTACATGGCTAGTTGTTTCACCCTGTATATGGCTAGTTGTTTCACTCTGTATATGGCTAGTTGTTTCACTCTGTATATGGCTAGTTTTTTCACTCTGTACATGGCTAGTTTTTTCACCCTGTATATGGCTAGTTGTTTCACTCTGTATATGGCTAGTTGTTTCATTCTGTATATGGCCAGTTGTTTCAGTCTGTACATGGCTAGTTGTTTCACTCTGTACATGACTAGTTTTTTCACCCTGTATATGGCTAGTTGTTTCACCCTGTATATGGCTAGTTGTTTCACTCTGTACATGACTGGTTTTTTCACCCTGTATATGGCTAGTTGTTTCACCCTGTATATGGCTAGTTGTTTCATTCTGTATATGGCCAGTTGTTTCAGTCTGTACATGGCTAGTTGTTTCATTCTGTATATGGCTAGTTGTTTCATTCTGTATATGGCTAGTTTTTTTCATTCTGTGCATGGCTAGTTGTTTCATTCTGTATATGGCCAGTTGTTTAAGTCTGTACATGACTAGTCAAAAGCCTGAACTCATCAACAAGCTTTGAAAAATGTTTCTTTTTTTTTTATCTCTGAACTCAGATTTGCGTCATCATTATACATTATCTATAAATCAAACTTCGTTTCGTCAAATACATCAAGATCGCAGACAAGAATTCTGTTGCTCCTGACAACCTATGCCAACTGGGGCCCTTCTGGCCTTAATTTTGCCTAGATAAAACTCAATTTGAAAGTGACAGGGCCCCCCTGTAAGGTATTTGAGATGACCCACCCCTCCACGCAGTGGCCCCTAATACCAAGAAAATACTTAGCTGTCTATTGTGTATTTATATTTTTTAACTTCCATAGGATGCCACAAGTGATGCAAGTGGAGTCCTGCAGGAAACACAAATTCATGGATCTCAGTCAACGATTAGGTCAGTGAGTTGGTCAGTGCATAATACAAGACGACAATATTTTACATTTAGAATACAAGTCGAGTAGAACTCTCGAGCAGTATTTGATGTATATATTTTGATATACAGTTTGTTGTTTATTTGTTTCGAATCTTGCACTTTTATGCATGATACGACATTGACTCTACGTTTAAAATATTTGGGTCTACTTGAGCAGACGTAAACCACGTGATACGACATTGACTCTAGGTTTAAAATATTTGGGTCTACTTGAGCAGACGCAAACCACATGATACGACATTGACTCTAGGTTTAAAATATGTGGGTTTACTTGTGCAGACGTAAACCACGTGATACGAAATTGACTCTTGGTTTAAAATATGTGGGTCTACTTGAGCAGACGTAAACCACGTGATACGACATTGACTCTAGGTTTAAAATATGTGGGTTTACTTGAGCAGACGTAAACCACATGATACGACATTGACTCTAGGTTTAAAATATGTGGGTCTACTTGAGCAGACGTAAATCACGTGATACGACATTGACTCTAGGTTTAAAATATGTGGGTCTACTTGAGCAGACGTAAACCACGTGATACGACATTGACTCTACGTTTAAAATATGTGGGTCTACTTGAGCAGACGTAAACCACGTGATACGACATCGACTCTAGGTTTAAAATATGTGGGTTTACTTGTACAGACGTAAAACACGTGATACGACATTGACTCTAGGTTTAAAATATTTGGGTCTACTTGAGCAGACGTAAACCACATGATACGACATTGACTCTAGGTTTAAAATATTTGGGTCTACTTGAGCAGACGTAAACCACGTGATACGACATTGACTCTAGGTTTAAAATATTTGGGTCTACTTGAGCAGATGTAAACCACGTGATACGACATTGACTCTAGGTTTAAAATATGTGGGTCTACTTGAGCAGACGTAAACCACGTGATACGACATTGACTCTAGGTTTAAAATATGTGGGTTTACTTGAGCAGACGTAAACCACGTGATACGACATTGACTGTAGGTTAAGAATCTGTGGGTTTACTTGTACAGACGTAAACCACTTACCGTTTTCAAAAATTTCGTTCAAAGAATAGACCACCATCAACCATAATATTATTGACCAAGTAAAATAAAGTAAAATATTTGAAACAATGAGTGGACTAAACAAAACTAATTTTATGTGGTGAAATACTTAAATAAACAACGTAGTACTTGTCTCTGGCTAAACAGTTACAGAGCTGGAACTTAGTTTAATGGTATGGGCTTGACAATTACTCTTTCTATATTATTTTTATGTGTTGTTATTTTTTTTTGTTTGACTTTGGTAATTAGATGTACCACCGTCAACTCTCTCTCTCTCTCTCTCTCTCCTCTCTCTCTCTCACTCTCTCATCTATAGGTGTCAAACTGTAAGACATAACAAAGGAGAATATTATCATTCAGTCACCTCAAAGCACGTTCAGGGGCGATAATCACGTGGAATAGATTCGTAGATTCTTTGACAGCTAAAAATTACCGAGTAAATAATATTGTAAGAGAAAATTGACAAATTAAAAAAAAAATAGACCAATTTTCAACTCCGTTCAATGACTTTGTACCACGTGACAAACCACTGAATTTTGTTACCATAGGTCCATTTACATGAACTGCGTCATTATAGGTAACCCATTTCTTGGGTATCGTGTGAATGTGACGAAAGCCTTCCTAAACAAGTAAGTTATGACGTCAAATTGTAGCGTTCAACATTAACATACACTAAATATTTTGGCATGATATTTTATGATCTCTCCTTCCTGAGCTGAGAGACATACCATGATCCACGGGGGATGGATCTTAGGGGTTCTCTAGTCAGGAAAAAAAACCCATTACTTGCGAGGGTGGTGGTACTGTGGTCAGTGAGGACAATCCGAGACCGCAGTATTCACAGCTGGCGGTGGTGACGGATGTGGTCGGCACACAACACCCTTCCACTCCGTCCCACTCAACCACACCTGCGCAGCCTGCCATTTCCGGCTGAGGGTACAGGCACACTACACCCTCCCCTCTGTCCGAGTGGCAGGAAAAACCCCTCTCCTTGCCATTCTGGCCGATCGGCAGTACACACACCCTGCTGGTCTGGCCAGTTTGGGCAAGGATTAAAACCCATCTTTCTGCCTTCCCTGCAGATGATAGCGGGAACACTCACCCCGCCGCTCTGTAGGCATGGCAGACGTGCATCAGCGCCGCCAACAATGCTGGTGTGGTAGGCACACTACACCCTACCATGCTGGCAACGGCGGCGTTAAAAAAAAAAATAAAAAAAAAAAAAATTAACATACAAGTTTGGACACTATCTTAATAAAACGTTGTAAAATACTAATGCAGTAAAATTCTATACCGTCATCCAATAGAATTTTGTTTAAATCGCACTATAGTAACATTTGCTAACATCTTACATCGCCATGCAGTAACATTTTTATTTTGTCATATACGTGTAACTTTGTTTTACTTCGTAATAAGATTTTGTTGTCTCCCTTAGATTAACATTTTAGTCTGGCTAGTTGTACGTTACACTAAGCTTTTTAACAGGGCTCGATTTACCGCCGGGGATATCGCCGGCACTGAGACCTGTCATCCCCGGCTCTGCTTTAGCTAATATATCCCAGCCGGGGATGAAATCATAGACATTTATTCCCGGTTCTGCAGAATTTTTTTTTCATCCCCGGCAATGGTTTTTTCTTAACTCGAGCACTGCTTTTTAACAGTAAAACAAATGTGCAGTCAAATGTCAATTTAGCTTTTTAAGTGCATTTAAATACAACAATTAGTGCTCACTAATTAAATAGTCTATGATAAAGTCATTTAAATACAACAACTAGTATTCACTAATTAAATAGTCTATGATAAAGTCATTTAAATACAAAAATTAGTGTTCACTAATTAAATAGTCTATGATAAAGTCATTTAAATACAACAACTAGTATTCACTAATTAAATAGTCTATGATAAAGTCATTTAAATACAACAATTAGTGTTCACTAATTAAATAGTCTATGATAAAGTCTTGCATCTAATTTTTTTTGTATTTTACTGTCCATGTTTGACTAGACATAAATTAAGTCTGGGACAGAGTTACTGGTTTGATCATGGAGACAGGACTATGTGAGTACTTAGTACTTTAGAACTGGCATTGAAGTACTGGGATGTGGTTGGTGGTGTTGTTTTTTGTTCAGGCCTTTTATATGCCTCTTGATTTGGTACACCCTTTTATATGCCTCTTGATTTGGTACACCCTATTATATGCCTCTTGATTTGGCACACCCTATTATATGCCTCTTGATTTGGCACACCCTATTATATGCCTCTTGATTTGGCACACCCTATTATATGCCTCTTGATTTGGCACACCCTATTATATGCCTCTTGATTTGGCACACCCTATTATATGCCTCTTGATTTGGCACACCCTATTATATGCCTCTTGATTTGGTACACCCTATTATATGCCTCTTGATTTGGTACACCCTATTATATGCCTCTTGATTTGGTACACCCTATTATATGCCTCTTGATTTGGTACACCCTATTATATGCCTCTTGATTTGGTACACCCTATTATATGCCTCTTGATTTGGTACACCCTATTATATGCCTCTTGATTTGGTACACCCTATTATATGCCTCTTGATTTGGTACACCCTATTATATGCCTCTTGATTTGGTACACCCTAATATATGCAATGATGTCCTGCCCTGGGACCCTTGTTGCCTCTCGGCGCCCCTGCACCTTATTATGTCTTTTGGTTTGAGGCGTCACAAGTTCACATTTAGGTTCAGATGAACAAACGAATGTTGTTACAAACAAGTAACTAAATCAATAATGTGTGTCAGAACTAGAGTCGAGTTATTTTATTGGTTTCAAAATAGTTTGACGTTTACTACATAAAATCAAGACATGTACAATTTTAAAATAAGATTGTAAGATTGATAGATAGATGGATAGTTGTTTTGTGTCTATTTTTCTAGCTGTGTGTCTATGTTTCTACCCGTGTGTCTATGTTTCTACCTGTGTGTCTATGTTTCTAGCTGTGTGTCTATGTTTCTAGCAGTGTGTCTATGTTTCTAGCTGTGTGTCTATGTTTCTAGCTTTATGTTTATGTTTCTAGCTGTGTGTCTATGTTTCTACTTATGTGTCTATGTTTCTAGCTGTGTGTCTATGTTTCTAGCTGTGTGCCTATGTTTCTAGCTGTGTGTCTATGTTACTAGCTGTATGTCTATGTTTCTAGCTGTGTGTCTATGTTTCTACCTGTGTGTCTATGTTTCTAGCTGTGTGTCTATTATTCTAATTGTATGTCTATGTTTCTAGCTGTGTGTCTATGTTTCAGACTGCACGAAGCTCTGACAACTTTCCCTAACGCAGTTGATATCACAGCTGGGGGTGAGACCCTGAATATTGCTTTGGCTGCTCAGGTCAGTGTGACATTTAACTTCGCCAGTTTTAAGACATAAAAAAAGAATAAACTTGTGTTTCTGTCTTTATGTTAGTTCCATATCTGTCTTCATGTTAGTTCCATATCTGTCTTCATGTTAGTTCCATATCTGTATTCATGTTAGTTCTATATCTGCCTTCATGTTAGTTCCATATCTGTCTTCATGTTAGTTCCATATCTATCTTCATGTTAGTTCCGTATCTGTCTTCATGGTTCGCTTGAAATGATACAGTTCACATTGTGTTATTATTGTTGCTCAAACCAGACTAATGAATGACCTCGTGACCTCATGTCTTGCACCCAGTGGCCTCGTGACCTCATGTTTGTTCCTTCTGTTTTAGTGCAAGGCAGTTTCAAACATTGGGCCCTACGAATATAGAGGCCCATTCTAACTGAGTATATGCATTTCGTTCATAAAGCTGAAGACAGCTCCTGCTTTATAATATGTACTTTGCAATTTACTTTACAAATACTTGCACAGTAATGAGAGTCTCATATTCCTGATCTGTAATGGCTACACATTAATTATGTCGATGTGCGTTTTATTTTGTATCGACAGAATATTTGCTCACAAGCCAAGAGTATCGTGGTGATGGGGGTGAAAGCGACAGACGACGAATCAGTTTTGTTGACTAAATCACTCAGAGAAGTACCTCTAAGTCTGAGATTTGAGGAAAAGAAAGCAATCAAAACTAATGTGGTAGCCGTGTTTTCGTATAAAAACAGGCAAGTGAAACATTTCTATAGTTAATGAGAAAACAAAACGTATGGCTTTATTTCGTTGGGAAATAATGAACATTGACCTATATACTACAAAAAAATTAGGACATACATATATTTATTTTGTTATATTACATTATTTGAAAGGAAAAAAACTGAAAGTTTCATAATTCAAACTTATTCATTCAAGGTGTCTGTAACAAAAGTCTTTATATTTAAAAGTAAAAACCCAAATTGACTCGAATCCAAATTAAGGGTTAGATTACACCCCTGTCACCAACAAGGTACCTGATTTACTTTTAAAAAAAAAGACGTTAAAGTTGCCTTAAATTAGCTCTAAATGGCTATCGGGACAGATGATTTATCAGTTTCTGTAAACTCCGAATATGAAGGGATTTTGCTTCCCCAGCTTAAGCCTGTCACCCATTTAAAGCTGGGTGGAATTGTAAGACTTTAACCAGCTTTGACCAGGACTTGGAACTATTCTCTTTGTTCTCACCGAGATCGAACCCACGACCCACAGGTCGACAGTCGAGCATCTACACTACTCGACCATTTGCCCCAATCTTACGTAGCTGTAATGTAATTAAAAACGTTGATAACCACATAGTAGACGGAACAAATCTGATGAATGTTGAACATGTAATATATTTGTTATATATCGTAAAGAGACTTAAATATTGACTTTCCAAAGTATGATATATTTGTTATATATCATAAAGAGAATTAAATATGGACTTTCCAAAGTATGATAGGAATGACTTAAGAAACTACATAGAGGTGTTAACAAATGACAGTTCCTACATACTCCCATCCCTTTCCTGTTATTGCAACGCTGTTCGCTTTTCCCTGTCATAGTGCATCAGAACTCAATAACACACTTCGTCCATGAGGCGTTACGTAATAAGTAAATCGCCCCCCCCAAACCAATGTTGTTTACGTCTATAATGGAAAAAAAAACTTAGAGAAAACAAATATTTCTATTTCATGTTTTAAACTTATTTGATTTCTGCTCGTTGTTGTTTGTTGGTATCAAGTGCTACAAATGACTTTATTGAAAACATGTCAGCAAAATGTTTTAACATCTTTCTTCAGATGGTGCGAAGTCTACTATTTCGACTCTTCTTCTACGTTTGGGCCATCTTACCTGGACAAGCCTATTGTCACAAAAATCCTGGAAAGAGCTAATGTACTATTTTCCACTGTAAGAAAAGAAAATGCCTCTTGTCTATTACTTTCTGGAAATGTTTTTGGTATGGTCAACTTTTAGCCTGGTTGGTAGGACGGATGGCCGAGTTATGAAGATGCTCGACTGTCGACCTGAGAGTCCTGGGTTTGATCTTCAGTGAAACCTATGGGAATTTTTCCAGATGAAATTAGTTTCAGCCGTTCCACAAGTCCACCCAGCTTTAAATGGGTACCTGACTTAGTTTGTGGAAGTAAAGGCGGTTAGGCGTTGTGCTAACCATACAATCCCTTCATATGCCAAGTTTATAGAAACAGATGAATTCTACATTTCATCTGCCACGATGTCTCGTTAGGGCTAAGGAAACTTTACGTTTTTTTTTCTGGCAAGCTTTCTTTAACTCTTCGATGATAGAAACGCAGGGTCGGTTTGCCTTGTAGATATCATTGGGTTCATGAAATGGAAATTTGAACACTAACTGGAAATGCGTCATTGTGAGTCTATGAACTGGCAATTGGAATATTTGTGAGACGATTGACCGACATTCGCAATGAACATAGTACCGCCATTATTATTTTTTTCATTACCTTTTTGAAAATCTAAATAATTTATATAAATATAAATAACGCCGAAATTTACCTTATCTCTAGTGCCGGCACTGGGTACATGTAAACGTCACGTGATACGTGTTGTTGTTTTTCGTCTGCCAGGACTCCAGTATCTACATGATGCCCGAGGCGGCTAAGAAGTTGGCCTACTACGCCAGTGCCAGCTTTAAAGTCTTCTGTGCCTCGTTGTACAACGTGAGCCTGATGTCACTGATCAAAGATGACCTGAAGTCAATACTGGCTTATACTGATGTTTTATTTCTGACCAAACATGTGAGGCTCTTGTAATACATTGTATTACCGTGTGTATTAAGTGTCAACTGAGTGTTCTAGCCCTAGTGAGTGTGTGGGATTTTATCGGCCTGGTGAAGTACCTGAGTCTCACC
>JAGDYQ010000139.1:221223-247750 GCA_021962125.1 Bulinus truncatus | reverse complement strand
CACCCTAGGTATCCAGGATGGAGTCATACTAAAGGGTGAGAGAGTGCTCATACCTGCGACTCTTAGCCCTGAAATAAAAAGGAAATTACACGCCTCACACCTGGGGTATGACAGCATGATGAGACGGGTGAGGAAGGTGATATTTTGGCCTGGGATCGCGGCCGAAGTGAAGCAACTCGCAGAGTCATGTGAAGCATGCCAAGCAATGAAACCGAGAAGCGTTCGAGAGACACTTTGGCAACACAATGAAGGGACCTGCCCCTGGGAGAAGATCGGGGCTGACATATTTGAAATTCAAGGAGACTGTATTTGGTCTCTGTCGACTATTTTCCGGTTTCATTGAGGTGGATTGGCTCACAACCTCTACATCACAAGCAGTTATCACGAAATTTAAAGGACATTTTGCTCGCTTCGGCGTTCCAAAGGTATTAGTAACTGACTGCGGACCCCAATTCACGTCGAGAGAGTTCGCTATGTTCACCAAAAGGTGGAACATAGTTCATGTCAAGTCTGACCCTGGACATCACAAGGCAAACGGAAAGGCTGAGGCAGCTGTCAAAATAATGAAGAATCTTATGAAGAAGGCCTACCGGAATGGTGATGACCCATATGAGGCATTTCTGGAACTGCGAAACACGCCCAGGAAGGATACGGGTCTCAGCCCTGCACAGGTACTGTTAAACAGAACACCTCGCACGTTGATCCCAGACACCGCTAAGAATTCTGTACCCCGATATTTTCTGAAGGAAAAGTCTAAACACCAAGAGCAAGTGAAGAGACAATATGACAAAGGAGCTCGAGATTTACCCGTTTTGAAAGAAGACAAACCTGTGTACTTTCAAGACCCGGAGAGGAAAGGATGGAGACCTGGGAAAGTTATCAATCGAAAAAGAGCGGGGAGGTCGTACACCATAAAGGGAGAAGATGACGGCATCTATACAAGGAACAGAGTTCATCTGAGACCAAAGGTCACCCCTTTTAAAATGATGCATACCCGTCTGCCGCGGGGTATCATCATTTCCCCCTCACACATAATCACTGAGGATCCTGACGAGGTTGGCTCACTGTCCGAGTCGGAGCTCTGCAGACCGCAGGAATCACTACCAAACAACGTGGACCCTGTCGTGGACTCTGGGTCTCCTGCAGTGCTAGACTCTGGGACCCAGATTAGACCCCGCAGAGAATGTCGGCGTCCAAGGTGGCATGATGACTATGCTATGTGAACTGTGGCATGATGACTATGCTATGTGAACTGTGTGTTGTTGTCAGTTGTCTTGCTGTGTCCAAACATTCCAATTGTTGGATAGGGAGGATGTTGGGCGATCGTGTTGTGTGTTTCGTGACGTAGTGCGCATGTGTTGTAAGCGAGGGCGATCAAGATGGCGGACGCCAATGTTTATGTTCATGTTGACTAGTGTATTTGGAAGTATTAACGTTTTCAAGTTCCGCAGTGAAGTCTGCAGTCTTGTCTTAACACCCATCTCATTATTTACTAATTAATTCACTTACTTTCTGCCATAAGCAATGTATTTTTTTAAAGTGTTCAATGGGATTTCTCCTTCTTTGATCTCTTCAATATTTTGTAGGGCATTTAAGTGAACATTCATTACATGCTTGGCTAATGTCTAAGAGAAGAATTAGAACAAGTTTGTAATAGAATGAATTATATGCAATGATAAGATACTGCTATGGAAAGTTTTGCTTCCTGTGCAGCTATGCTAAACATCAAAATCATTTACCATGTCTCTGTTCTCATCATGCTCATCCTTAACAATAAAAATCATATCGAATCTCGACAGGATAGTTGGCATGAAATCAATATTCTCTCCACCTTTTGTATCATCCCATCGCCCAAACACAGAATTGGCAGCTGCTAAAACGGAGCATCTAGAATTTAGTGTGGTTGTAATACCAGCCTGTAATTTTAAGTAGAATCATCTTTACATTTTTAATTTTCAAAATGTCTATCGAATTTAAATTTTTTGGTTTTACTCAGTTTTACATATGGCTAGATAGAATATATTCATTGTTAACAAGAAACTAACCTTGGCAATAGAAATCGTCTGCTGCTCCATGGCCTCGTGAATTGCTACTCTATCATCCTCTCTCATTTTGTCAAATTCATCAATACAGACCACACCACCATCAGCAAGTACCATTGCACCTCCTTCCATGACGAATCCTCGCTATAATTAAAAAAGTGTTAGAGAGAAATAACTAAGAGAAAAAAATTTAAAGATCAATAATGGTCACAGCAGTAATGACAAAAATAAAAAATTGACAAAGCTTATAACTTGAATATAATATAAAGAGGTGTAAAACAATTATTTTTAATTTTAGATTAAAAAAAAATCTTATTACTTAAATGTGACAATATACATGTATAACACAAATAATCATTACCCAAAAATTTTGTGCACAAATAAAATTCAGTTCAAGATATTTAAAAAAAAAATTTGAAGAAACATAGAAATGAAACAAGTTATGAAAACAAAATATTAAGACTATTTAAATCCTCACCAATAATTCGGTTCAAGATATTTTAAAAAAAACTTCAAATGATATAGAAATGAAACGTTTTAAAAACAATGGTTATGAATTTTTCAAGTCTCTTAAAAATTTGACAGCTGATGGCAAAAAAACTGCAAAACTAAAAAAAAAAATAAAAAAATACTAGACTTACAGTGGATGGATCTCGCATGACTGATGCTGTCAAACCAGCAGCACTGCTGCCTTTACCAGAAGTATAAACCTAGAATGAAAAAAAATTAATTAACAGGCAGTAGTATGGAGCATTTGTAATATACCTAATGCTGAATGAATAAAACGACAGTAAAAACTATCGATGGCACACAGCTCAATTTTTTTAAAATAACATTATTGTAGTTATTAAAAAAAAACAGACATCATTCAATTAGCACTCTACTTACTGCTATAGGAGAACAACGCTCCACGAATTTCAACAACTGTGATTTAGCTGTGCCTGGGTCACCAAGCATCAACAGGTTTATGTCACCTCTTCTTGTCAAACCATCTGGCAATCTGTCAACCATTTATAAAAAAAATGAAGTTGACAAAATCAGGCAAATAATAATGCAATTGATATCTAAATAAAATTAGCGTAATTTTTATTAAAATCCCTATAAAAAAATAATTACCTTTTTCTTGAGCCACCAAACAGCAAGCAAGCAATGGCTTTTTTCATATCAATACCACCAAAAATTGAGGGTGCAATACTCTTAGCAATGGTTTCATAAATATCTGGTGATGCAGCCAGGCGGCGGAAGTCTTCTTCTTCAGCTGGGGTTACTGGATTGCCTGCAGTTCTTCCTGTTCCTTCAGTATCAATTTTGACCCCAACGATACGAAAGTATGGTAGTCTGATGCCCACATTGACTTTGTCTCTGTTGTTTCTCTGACAGAATAATAATAATTTATGGCTGTTAATTTTTACTCCTTTTTTAGGATTGTAATCGATTAAATATTTTGAAATCAAATGTAGAATAAAAAAAAAATTGTTACAATTTAAACCAGACTGAAAACTACGCTAGTTTAAAAATTAACCTCTACCTATAAAATATTGTATTTTTTTTAGAATAGTAACTATTAGATCAATGAAAATACAATTGCTGCTCATAGTATCTATAAGTAGTATTGATGGTCTTTTAGAGAAATGGGCAATTTATAAAAAAAAAATCACAGAAAATCATTTGGATTGACTAGTTCAGAGCTGTAATTATGACATAAAAAAGAGTTTACTTTTGTAGGTCTGCTTGTCTTTTTTATAGAATATACCCCCATAACAGTGACTCTATTCCCAGGAACAATTCGATCACACAAGTATCTGAAAAGAAAATGTTTGAATTAAATTAAGGGTGTTTTAAATGCATATAATAAAACTAACAAAATACATGCCAGAAAAACTAACACTTCTTAAAAAAAAAGAAAGAGAAAAAAACATAGATTAATTATTTTATTAAATAATATTTGACTTCCATAAGTAAATTTTTTAAACCATGTTCTATTGTGCAGTTTACCACCTATTTAATACCTGGGTAGACACAATGATCAATAAAACATTTCAGAACCTTCACTTTAACCTGTTGAACACTGCCTAATGTGATACTGCCACCCTAATACAGATAACAAATCTATTTAGAACTTACCTATCACAATACAGTTGCAGATGCCTTGGCAGTTCACCATTGGGTACGTCTTCTGGTGCTTCCTGCAGTTTCAGAGTCTGAATGTCGACACATTTACATTTGTCTGGTATAATGAAGTAAGGATCCACTGGACATTTGGGTCTTCCGGCCTGTTCACTGAACAAAAATATATAAATATACATGAATTTGTAGAAAACTTTAGTTAACCTCTTTCCACAACTAGTTCAGTTGTTGTTTTTTTTAAAGTATCCTTTAAGGACTAAGTAGAACTTAACAAATAAAGCTGTTCGAGATAGTACTAAAAAAAACAACAACAATACCAATCTTAGTTGTAGGTCACCTTAGAGACTTAGTACCTATAAAAGTAATTCCAGCATCAATAAATTATATTTAAAACTTCAGAACTTAAGATGTCTTCTCATGATCCTGTTAACTCCACTGAAACAGTTTTTAAAGAGCATTTATGTGCACTACCCAGAGTAATGTACATTTATTAAATATCTAACAACAGTGCTTTAACATGAAGTACACTCACACATCAATTAAGATATTTTTAACATTAATTGAGTACCTTCTAGCTGTCCAGGCCTATAACTACAATAAATGATATTAGTATTGACTACCATCATTAGCTATGAATTAACAGAAGATAGACTATATTTAATTTTTAAAAAAAAAAGATTATTTTTCTTTCAATTAATAACTCAAACCTACATTTTTGTCATGAAAGTAAATTGAATTACAAACAAGCTTTACCAGCAAATTCTTTCCAACAATCGAAACAGTTAGATTTACTAAAATAGCTACAAATCAATCTAATAAAAGATAGTAGCCAAAAAAAAAATTACATGAAAGTAAATAACATTTTTTCCGTACGTGTTGCATTTTCTTGGCAAAGCATATCCTTCCAACCCAGGTTTCACTTGAATGTTGTTAATCACATTAGCACAACTGCGACACTGAATGGCTAGACGGATAGCTTTTGATCTGATACCTGATGCAGCTATAACTATTCCTGGTATCTTAACTAAACGTGACATCTGATCAGACTGTAAAAAAAAATCAATTAATTTTTTTTACCCAGCTGAATTTTTAGAAAAAGAATTTTACTAATAATATTCTACAGTTTTACAATTTTATATAATCTCCAAATCAATTTAAATCTATCAAATATTTTGCGAGCATATATTTAATTGCTGATACAATAAGTTTGCTTTTGAAGAAAAAAAAAGCTTACTAAATAAAATTAACCTACTTTTAAATCTCTAATGCCACAAGCATTTGAAGCAGATGTCAACATGACCTGAATATCTTCAACCTCCTCTTCTCCTTCTGGGCGAGGACGTGTTATTTCATCAGCCACTTCCTTTGCTGCATCCTCAAACTTTATAGGAATAATAATTCAGTGAATAAAAATTTATTTAATAAATATTTTTAAACTTAACATTACAGCTAAAAATTATAAAAACTGGCATCATTAAAATAAATAATTCAGTATTATAGAACACAACACACTCAAAATGTTATCTTAATTATTATAAAGTATTAATACATTAATTACCAAAGGTAAATGTTCTGTTGGCTGTTTAAGTAATTTCTCAGCCAGAGATTCATCATAGCTGCTTACATCATCCAAATCAATTTCTAGCCAAAACTGTTTCAGGTTGTAGTGTCTTTTCAGTTGATCACTAAAAGTTGTGAATTAAAAATAGACAAAAAAATAACAAAAAGAAAACTTTTTACCTCGAAAAATAAAACAAATTAAATTGGTGAGTGACTGAACAAGATATTATAGCATACCAGTTATTTGACAAATCCAAAAATAAATTGTATCTTTATTATAAATTTTCTAAACTAAAAAAGAAGTATTCTAGACAACATTATATTATATTGTATTGACTGGCTGTCAGTTATCACTAGCAAAATAGTCTAATGCAGTGCTTTTTTTGTAAAAAAAAAAATAGGTGCCGGTACTCAGTGATGGATTGCCTAAATTTTAGCTAAAACCCAGCATCTAGTTTAACTCTTATTGGCACAATTTTAAAATAATTCAATTTTAACAAATTAAATAAAATAAATTAAATTAAAGCTTATAATGATTGTTGAATGCTATGATGATATCCCAGGCCATGGGCATAGCCCACTAGTCTATGTAATGTCAAGACAGCTAAGAATATGAAAAATCGTATGGAAATATTTAATAGTAACCATTCTAATAGACGAATATTCTCGCAGACGAACGTATATATATATATATATATATATATATATATTTTACACATTGTCCGCTTTGATCTTTCAATGATAAAAGTACATACTATGTAGTGGTGAGAGTTCTTACCGATATCGGTAGGAAAAATTCCCTTCATGAAACTCGCGAATGAATTGTTTTAATTTCCTTTTTATATGTTGACGATCAATTTGAGATTCGTCATTTTGGTCATCAAGTCCAAAATTATCACTGTAAAATACTCCCGCATCATCAAATCCAGGCTCCATCTGTACAATCAATTAAGAAAATATAATACAATAACAGAAATGTAGAATCCGTTCACAAGGGCGCTAATTTTTTTCCCGCGATTTGAGGAAACCGGAAAACCGCAGTCTACATTAAAACATGAATCGCCTTTTTCTTCAAAATAATTTATAACTATTTATTTAATCATTAACCAGTTGTTTTTCTTTCTTTGTCCAGGAGATTGTCTTTTTTTTTAGTTCTGTAACTTTGTAACTTAGTTCTGTAACTTTGTAACTTAGTTCTGTAACTTCTGTCCTTCTGATTCAGAGCCAATCTGATTTTGTGGTAGCAGATGAATGACTTTTCTTTTTAAATTAGTTTATTACTAATTATTTTTGCACAAATCGTTACTCAGAATGAATAACCACCCAGAACATGACAAAAACGACCCCTATTATAATCTTCCCAGACAAGCTCAAAATATTATCTTCAGACTCAGAACGGGGCACAACAGATTAAGACAACACATGTTCAGAAGGCTAGGCATTGGAAACAGTGAGGACTGCCCATGTGGGATGTCTCCCGAGAACGCAGAACATGTTCTTCAATCCTGCCCTTTACATGACACAGCTCGCAACAGGTTCTGGCCACAGATGACCTCCTTCAATCAAAAACTTTATGGGAGCGAGACGGACCTGGATGCCACCGTGCAGTTCATCATAACTATAGGCCTGGTCATTTGAAATCCTTCATGTTCATACAAATCGAGAACAAAGAAGAAGAAGAAGAAGTTACTCAAAATATTTCATCTTCAGATAACTCCACAGAAGCGTACCTAGGGTGGGGGAGAGGAGGGGGTCCAAATTTGAAAGTCCCCGGCGCCCCAGCTCGAGGGAGCCACCAATTTCTTTTTAGATTAAATATTAAATACATTATCTTGTGTCATGGTGTCCAATGATTAAATATTATATACATTATCTTGTGTCATGGTGTCGAATGATTAAATATTAAATACATTATCTTGTGTCATGGTGTCCAATGATTAAATATTATATACATTATCTTGTGTCATGGTGTCGAATGTCAAAAATGCAGGGGTCCCCAAAGAGACCAAGTCCCCGGGCCCCAAAAATCCCTAGGTTCGGCACTGTAACTCCAATATATTGAAGCACGGAGCGCCAAAATTGCTAGCTACGACTCAGTTTGCCCCCCCCACCTCATTTTTCTTTGTGGCTACTAGTGGATTGAGGCTACATTTACATCGCCGTCTAGAAATGGATATTTACGTTTAATTTCCACAATGATGTTCTAACAATCAATCATTCAACCTATAAGTATATCAAGCAGATCCCAATCATCTTAGCTGTATAAATGTATTGTTTTGTTGTTGTTGTTTTTGTTGGTCAAAGGCTTATTACTAAAAAATAAAGTGCATAATTTTGCCAGCACATTGACCACAATGACTACCATGACCACAATGCCCACCATGACCACAATGACCACCATGACCACAATGACCACCATGACCATCATGACCACAATGACCACCATGCATGCCACTTGTGAAATGTCTTATGTACTTAGGACTCCTTCCACGTTTCATACAATATGGCGGCAATGGCCATTGACAACAGACACTTCTATTTCTTACCGTTTTCTTACATGAAATTAACGGTGAAATAAAAACCTGGAAAATCCCTAATATTTTTTATTTAGGGTATTTTAAATTGAGTACCGTCTGTCTTTAACACACACAAACACAGAATAAGAGGTACGGATATACTGTCGAATATGAAATTATTTTATTATATATTACATACATATGTAATAATGTTTGTGTAAGCAGGTGTAACAGAATAAAAGAACAAGAATAAGAAACTTAACAAAATAATAATAATAATAAAAGAACAATTTCATTTACTTTTTCAAAGAATGAATACAAAAAAAAAAAAATCATTTTTTTACTTGGTTGAACAAGGCGATTATTTCCCTTGATCTAACAACATGGAAACTGATCAATGTTTGTTCCCGATTAGCTCCCCTTACATTTTGTACATCATGGTTCAGTGGTCGTCATATTGATATTGACAGAATGCGACAGTCTTCAGTATCCAAACGAACTCTGGAGGTTTAAATAAAAATTCATACAAAAACTACACAATGATGAAATAACAAAAGAAAACCTTCGCTACTCGTCTACACTTTCGTTTTAAGTAGCCAAGTGTTAGTGCATTGCACGTTAAAATTATTACACTATAATACATCAATTGAAAATGTTGGCCTAATCTTACATTTTTTTGTTTTAATTTCCTACAAAGTTTCAAAATAATATAAACAACAAGTATGGAAAATGTCAGTAATAAATTGAAATTCTCTTTCAGTATAATCTTTAAAAATATACATCCCGTAGGATATTATTATATCAATAAAATTGAATGAGAAAATGCGATAAATAAAAATAAAAACGTTCTTAATTATAAATCCATAACAGTGTGTTCAAATTAATACAGTGGCCCGATTCAAATTAATACAGTGGCCCGATTCAAATAATTACAGTGATCCGATTCAAATTAATCCAGTGGCCCGATTCAAATTAATACAGTGATCCGATTCAAATTAATCCAGTGGCCCGATTCAAATTAATACAGTGGCCCGATTCAAATTAATGCAGTGGCTTGATTCAAATTAATACAGTGGCCCGATTCAAATTAATGCAGTGGCCCGATTCAAATTAATACAGTGGCCCGATTCAAATTAATACAGTGGCCCGATTCAAATTAATGCAGTGGCCCGATTCAAATAAATACAGTGGCCCGATTCAAATTAATGCAGTGGCCCGATTCAAATTAATACAGTGGCCCGATTCAAATTAATGCAGTGGCCCGATTCAAATTAATGCAGTGGCCCGATTCAAATTAATGCAGTGGCCCGATTCAAATTAATACAGTGGCCCGATTCAAATTAATACAGTGGCCCGATTCAAATTAATGCAGTGGCCCGATTCAAATTAATGCAGTGGCCCGATTCAAATTAATGCAGTGGCCCGATTCAAATTAATGCAGTGGCCCGATTCAAATTAATGCAGTGGCCCGATTCAAATTAATGCAGTGGCCCGATTCAAATTAATACAGTGGCCCGATTCAAATTAGCACAGTGATTCGATTCAGGGCCGATTCAGATCCGACGCGATGCAATGGGGTGAGCATTATGACCGTCGCTTTTTTTTTTTACATTTATTTTGAAACAAAGTTGTGTCCTTTTGGGAAAATGTTTATACAAGTTTGTAAGGGGTGCTTACATGCTGTGGCTGCAGTTTGTAAGGGGTGCTTACATGTTGTGGCTGCAGTTTGTAAGGGGTGCTTACACGCTGTGGCTGCAGTTTGTAAGGGGGGCTTACATATTGTGGCTGAAACCCTTCTCTGATTGTATTCTAAAAGTAAAAGAATAACTCGCAAATTTCAACACAGCATCGAAACTCTTTCGTTTTATTGCATTATCTTGTAGGACGCACGAGTTACCACCCTTTGATCAGAATACTATTACCTGTTCCACGTCTACTTAACCATGTTAAGATTTTATCCAATGAAAACCTTTTGTTCTCATATCTGAGATGAAACGTGAATAATTTACTTCAGCAAATGAAATTACAATGTAAACACAAAATTTACAGTACGTTGAATAGACAAAAGAGAAACAAAAATTTGATATATAATTCAACAAACGTTATTGATCTTTTACAATTTTATATAGGTCGGTGGAGCAGTGAAACAAAGGAGTTGGGTTTTATGTTTTCCAACTTCTCTCTTATTTCTGGGTTCACATAATGACACGGGCAGACATCGGCTTGGCATTTTAGTTTCAGTATTTTGACATTAGTATAAACATGTAATGGCGAAGTTGACATTTGTATGCCTTATTCCAATGTAGCTTGTCTGTTGTTTCTATTCTCTCAACGTTCGCTGGTTATAGAGCAGTTGGTATAAACACTGACTTGATGGCGATTAGGTTGAAAGCCAGATCGGCCAGCTGAAGATTCGGGTTCGAGTCTAAGCATACCCATTTACCTGTACCCCCGTGGTGCTTCCATGGTCATTGCAGTCAGTACATGGGAAGGTCACATCGAAAACTGTTTTTAGCATTAAGGGATAAATATTTCCTCGTAACAGGGACATCATAGGATTACTGTTGCAACATAGCACTCGTAATAACAATATGGTGACATCAAGGTTGTGTTATAGCTATTGTTATACTACACTAGTAATAACAATATGGTGGCACTATGTTTGCTATAGCTATTGTTACCAAGCAATAGCAATAACAATATGGTAACATCAAGGCTGTGAAATAGCTATAGTTATACTGCAACAGAAATAACAATATTGTGACATCAAGGTTGCGTTATCTATATATCTATCTATCTATCTATTTATCTATCTATCTATCTATCTATCTATCTATCTATCTATCTATCTATCTATCTATCTATCTATCTATCTATCTATCTATCTATCTATCTATCTATCTATCTATCTATCTATCTATCTATCTATCTATCTATCTATCTATCTATCTATCTATCTATCTATCTATCTATCTATCTATCTATCTATCATCTATCTATCTATCTATCTATCTATCTATCTATCTATCTATCATCTATCCAATTCATCAAATCCATCCATCTATCAATCCATCTATCCATCCGTCCATCCATCTATCCATCCATCAATCCGTACATCCATCAATCCGAACACCCATCCAGTCGTCCGTCCGTCAGTCTGTTTGTCTACAAGTCTGTCTGTCTACATAGCTATCTGCCTCTCTATATATCTATATACTTCTATCTATCTCTATATCTTTCTTTCTATTGATATTTAGTCTATATATTAATCAAACCAATATATATCTATATTTATAATGATTCTATACACACGAACATTTTAATACTTTAAATTATTTGTTTTCCAATGTTTCCACTGTTCACCACAACTTAACCGAAATGTATCAACCCATTCCTGCTCATCCAGTACTATTGCACTTACAAATTTCCATCTATGTCTGCTGGCTCTAAGGATTCTGCTATGTGTCTGCTACGAAATCTTAAAAAAAAATCTGTTATCCATGTAACGTCTGCTGTTTCGTTTTTACGTCACTTCCTTACTCAAAGCTATCCACTTGTTCTTTAGCAATGGTGGTCCAATGGTGGTCCATTGGTGGCTAAATGGTAGTCCAATGGTGGCCCAATGGTGGCCCAATTGTGGTCCAATGGTGGCCCAATGGTGGTCCAATGGTGGCTCAATGGTAGCCCAGTGGTGGTCCAATGGTGGCTAAATGGTGGTTCAATGGTGGCCCAATGGTGGTCCAATGGAGGTCCAAAGGTGGCATAATTTTTTCTGGAGAAAACTTCAATAATCTTTTTTTCATTGAACCTAGTTCATTTTGACTGTGCAGTCATTTATAATAAATGCAAAAAGTGAATTTATTACATACTTTTTTAAAAAATGTTTTTTTACATAAAATGTAAATGTTTTGTCCGTAATATCAAACAATTACATATTTTTTCAGTAATGAATATATTTGAATTTTCTTTTTTCATGTTTGTATATATATATATATATATATATATATATATATATATATATATATATATATGTGTGTGTGTGTGTGTGTGTGTGAGTGTGTGTCTCACTGAGTAAAAAATAGAACTCAGTGGTGTTTATATGTGTGTGTGTGTGTAAGAAAGAAAGAGAGAGAGAGACAGAGAGAGAGAAAGACACAGAGAGACAGACAGACAGAGAAAGAGAGAGATAGAAAGACAGAGATAGACAGACAGAGAGAGAGAGAAAGAGAGACAGAGAGACAGACAGAGAGAGACAGACAGACACAGAGAGAGAAAGACAGAGAGAGAGACAGGAGAGAAAGGAGAGAGGAGAGAAATACAGAAAGAGAGAGAAAGCGAGAGAGACAGACAGAGAGAGACAGACAGAGAGAAAGAGACAGAGAGAGAGAGACAGAGAAAGAAAGAGAGACAAGAAGATAGACGGATGAGGGGAGAAGTGTAGAGAGTAACCATAGGTCATTTGAACGACATTAACATAATACCAGCGGAGTAACCATAGGTCATTTGAACGACATTAACATAAAACCAGTGGAGTAGCCATAGGTCATTTGAACGACATTAACATAATACCAGTGGAGTAACCAACGTGTGGGGCGCCCGGACTCTAAAAATGCCGCTGAAGTGGCCACATGTAACTCTTCAGTAAGTCTTGTGCTTCTCCCAATTTGCCAGTTTTATTTTC
Organism: Bulinus truncatus; assembly: GCA_021962125.1. Taxonomy (NCBI): domain Eukaryota; kingdom Metazoa; phylum Mollusca; class Gastropoda; family Planorbidae; genus Bulinus; species Bulinus truncatus. The sequence continues at coordinate 234,824 of JAGDYQ010000139.1, read as the reverse complement.
TAATATTTTTTATATTTGTTGACTCAATTTTGATACATTCACTATGAAACAGCTCTTGAAAGGACTTTTTTTGTTACTATATAAACATCTGGAATGCGGTTCTCTGGAGTGGTCACCCCTGTCCAGTGGCAACAATGAGAATGTCGCAGGCAAATATTTCGAAGAACCAGTATGTTTTTTATTCCTCTGAGCAATTAAAAGAAAAAATAAATAAATCTCTAGCTGGCCAGATTTAATCAACAGGAACTTTCAAAAATGTCCACACGAATGATGCAGTCAATCTGGCATGTTTATCATTTCTGGCCAGAAATTTTAGACCAGGCGTAATTACAGTTAGAATGTTTGTTTGTGAATTTGACAAACACATCCTTCTTTCCTTTTTGATAGAGAAGCAGTGGTTGAGGTGGGGATGGGGGGGGTTGATCGAATCGTGGTTTCGCAAGCATCCGTTATGTATGTAAGGACTATTGTACAGTTTCTATTTGGTGTGTATGTGTGTGTTCTTATAGCATTATGAATAGATTACAAGTGATAACATAAGGCGGGTTTATCAATACGGCTGAGTCAGCTGGAGAAACTAGATCCATAGGTCCACTGAGGCCTGATCCCTCCACTAAAGGAACTAAATCCTGAGTCCACTAAAGGAACTAGATCCTTGAGTCCACTGAAGGGCCTAGATCCTGAGTGACCTCCAAAGGACCTAGATCCTGAGTCTACTGAACGGCCTAGATCCTGTCACCTAAAGGGCCTAGATCCTGAGTCCACTAAAAGGCCTAGATCCTGAGTCTACTGAAGGGCCTAGATCCTGAGTCTACTGAAGGGCCTAGATCCTGAGTCCACTAAAAAGGCCTAGATTCTGAGTCACCTAAAGGGCCTAGATCCTGAGTCTGGACTGAAGGGCCTACCTAGATCCTGAGTCCACCTAAAAGGCCTAGATCCTGAGTCACCTAAAGGGCCTAGATCCTGAGTCTACTGAAGGGCCTAGATCCTGAGTTCACTAAAATGCCTAGATCATGAGTCCACTAAAAGGCCCAGATCCTGAGTCACCTAAAGGGCCTAGATCCTGTCGCTACTGAAGGGCCTAGATCCTGAGTCCACTAAAAGGCCTAGATCCTGAGTCACCAAAAGGGCCTAGATCCTGTGTCCACTGAAGGGCCTAGATCCTGAGTCACCTAAAGGGTCTAGATTCTGTGTCCACTGGACCTATGATGTGTGACTGATACCAGGGTCCCGAGACGTAACTGTAAGCTTTATATAATATCAATATAATTTTCTACAGATGACTTCTACACTTCATCTGCCCCGATGAGCCCTTTGAGGCTTAAGGGAATTTATTCTTATTCTTAATTCTAATATAATTTGCTATTCATTTCATAGGCAAAAAGATGTTCGTGTGCACCATAAAGGTGCATAAATATTCTAAAATAAAATACAAATTGTGCGCTCTGTTGTTTTGATACACGAAAAACGCGCATTAAATGAATAAATATTGTGCTAGTTCAATTATCATCTTCTACGAATGACGCGCATTCTACAAGGAAGGGCTGTATTATCTAGTAGACTAAAGGAAATAGATAATATGAGTCAGAGCGACTCAAGGAAATAGATGTTCTGAGTCAGAGCCATTCAAGGAAATAGATGTTTTGAGTCAAAGCCATTCAAGGAAAGTAGATGTTTTGAGTCAGAGCCCATTCAATACTTCCTGAGATATTCAAGGCCCTTAGGCAAAAGTACCCGTCGGGGCTCTCTTGGCGCCTCATTTAACTGAAATGGATACCAGGAAGGGGGTTATGCTGTGGAAGCAGGATTCTATGTTATTGCCAACTTTGTCTATTCATTCATAGGAACGAGTGTTAAAATAGGTTGAAAATAATGTATTTTGAAGTTTGCAAAACAAAACAACAACTTTTTATTCACGTAGACAGTATCATCCTGGCCAGTTTGGATTGGCCAGATATTGGTCTGTTTGGATTGTCTCAGGCATTGCCATTTTGACAGTTCATCGTTCTACGCACGAAATTTGGCAGCAGCTGTGCGTACTTGTGTCGGTGTGCATTGTTTTAAGACGCGAGTAGAGCGAGAGAGAGAGAGAGGGGGGGGAGAAATGAGGAATAGAGAGACTCGCATTCTGGTCTTGTCTCTAAATCCGTCGCGCAGTCTCTCAGTTGGTAGAGCGTCAGCAGACATAACTCTATGACAGGGATTTCGTTTTTAACAGGTTCCGATTGTCTAATTATCTAACTTTTATTATCTAACTTTCATTATCAACAAAATAAGGGAACTTATTTACATGACATAGCGCTAATGGGTATATCAGTTTAAATTTTAGACTTTTCTGTTATTATTATCATTATTGCTCTGCTATTAAATATTTAGCTATTTAACAGTGTTGTGTACAGGTAGGAAAATCATGGCCCATGTAACAGTGTAAGGAGTTCTCAGGTTTATCGTGTCTAGGTTTATTGTCTAGGTTTATTGTCTAGGTTTATTGTGTTCTAGGTTTATTGTGTCTAGGTTTTTGTGTTCTAGGTTTATTGTGTCTAGGTTTATTGTGTTCTGAGTGTAGGTTTATTGTGTCTAAGTTTTTGTGTTCTAGGTTTATTGTGTCTAGGTTTATTGTGTTCTAGGTTTATTGTGTCTAGGTTTATTGTGTTCTAGGTTTATTGTGTCTAGGTTTATTGTGTTCTAGGTTTATTGTGTCTAGGTTTATTGTGTCTAGGTTTATTGTGTCTAGGTTTTTTGTGTTCTAGGTTTTTTGTGTTCTAGGTTTATTGTGTCTAGGTTTATTGTGTCTAGGTTTATTGTGTTCTAGATTTATTGTGTCTAGGTTTATTATGTTCTAGGTTTGATTGGGTTTAAGTTGTATGCATACTTGTATTACTTCACGGAACATACAATAGTTCACTTTGCCACTAAGAGAATTTGTTCCAGGAGTTTGGCGCCATCACGGTTCATCTGACTATCTGGCCACAGGTAAGATTTCAACTAAAAATAATTTTAGCAATTGGAGGATTCATTGAAACATGAATTGGAAATTCTGGAACTTTCTAGGGTATGGGGTTAAACAAATGTTTATATATAATAGTGTTAAAGATAAAAATATAAAAACAAAGTAACAGATAAATATATAACAAACAAAGTAACAGATAAATATATAACAAACAAAGTAACAGATAAATATATAAAAAAAACAAAGTAACAGATAAATATATAACAAAGTAATATAAATCCAGAACACAGTAATAGATAAAAATATTACAAAGTAACATAAATATAGAACAAAAAAGTAACAGATAAACATATAACAAAGTAACAAATAAATATATGACAAAGTAACAGGTAAATATAGAACAAACAAAGCAACAAATAAACACATAACAAAGTAACAGATACATGTATAACAGACAAAGTAACAGATACATATATAACAGAAAATATAAAACAGATAATTATGATAAATACACATTGCAGAACGTTTTGACTGAAATCACCCAACAGCTCTACAGACAAAACTGAAATCACCCAACAGCTCTACAGACAAAACTGAAATCACCCAACAGCTCTACAGACAAAACTGAAATCACCCAACAGCTCTACAGACAAAACTGAAATCACCCAACAGCTCTACAGACAAAACTGAAATCACCCAACAGCTCTCACAGACAAAAAAAACTGGAAATCACAGCAATGCAGACAAAACGAAATCTTCTTCAGCTCTGCAGAAAAACTCACCCAACAGCTCTACAGACAAAAACCTGGTGCTACCACGCGACCAGTTACCATGGGGCCCAGAATCGTGGATCAAATCTAAACGATTTGGGGGGGTAATTTGAATTTGCTTCCTGATGACCCTAAAATGTTATCAGGCTTACCCAAGTTCTTTTTCTCATCTTGACCAACACAATTTTATTCTGCTATCATCGCCAACAAATGAGTGATTCGTCCGTATCAAACTGACCAGCACAATTTTATTCTGCTATCATCACCAACCAATGAGTGATTCATCCGTATCAAACAGTATACAGTTATTTTAAGCAGTAAGAAGTTATTTTAATTTCCTCTAAAACTAACTACAAACATTTCCCCTTAGTAAATATGTTTATGACACACATTCACTGAGTAATGATTGTCTCCAACCATGAAGTTACTCGACATTTATTATCTTTTTATAAATATTCCTCCCATCATATTACTATATTACTATATAACTTTATTGTTTATAATTCACTCCTCCCTCATATTACTATGTAACTGTTGCTTATAGTTCACTCCTCCTTCCTTATTACTATGTAACATTGTTTATAATTCCTCCTCCCTCATATATACTATATACGCTATTGCAATAGTTCACTCCTACCTCATATTAATATGTAACTTATTCTTCACCAGTTCCCCCATCATATATTACTGTTGTTGCTTATAATTCCCTCCTCCCTCATATTACTATGTAACTGTTGCTTATAGTTCTCCTCCCTCATATTACTATGTAACTGTTGTTTATAATTCACTCCTATCATATATTATGCTCTGCGGCTGTTGCTTCATAGTTCACTAATTCTTCATATTACTATGTAACTGTTGCTTATAGTTCACTCCTCCCTCATATTACTATGTAACTGTTGCTTATAGTTCACTCCTCCTTCATATTACTATGTAACTGTTGCTTATAGTTCACTCCTCCCTCATATTACTATGTAACTGTTGTTTATAGTTCACTCCTCCTTCATATTACTATGTAACTGTTGTTTATAATTCACTCCTCCTTCATATTACTATGTAACTAGTTGCTTATAGTTCACTCCTCCTTTATATTACTATGTAACTGTTGTTTATAGTTCACTCCTCCCTCATATTACTATGTAACTGTTCCTTATAGTTCACTCCTCCCTTCATATTACTATGTAACTGTTGTTTATAATTCACTCCTCCTTCATATTACTATCTTAACTGTTGCTTATAGTTCACTCCTCCTTTATATTACTATGTTAACTGTTGCTTATAGTTCACTCCTCCCTCATATTACTATGTAACTGTTGCTTATAGTTTTCTCCTCCTTCTTATGTACTATGTAACTGTTGCCTGTATGATTTACTCCTCCCCTCATATTACCTATGTAACCTAGTTGCTTATAGTTCACTCCTCCCTCATATTACTATCTAACTGTTGCTTATAGTTCACTCCTCCCTCATATTACTATGTAACTGCTGTTTTTAGTTACTCCTCCTTCATATTACTATGTAACTGTTGCTTATAGTTCACTCCTCCTTTATATTACTATGTAACTGTTGTTTATAGTTCACTCCTCCCTCATATTACTATGTAACTGTTGTTTATAATTCACTCCTCCTTCATATTACTATGTAACTGTTGTTTATAGTTCACTCCTCCCTCATATTACTATGTAACTGTTGTTTATAATTCACTCCTCCCTCATATTACTATGTAACTGTTGTTTATAATTCACTCCTCCCTCATATTACTATGTAACTGTTGTTTATAGTTCACTCCTCCCTCATATTACTATGTAACTGTTGTTTATAATTCACTCCTCCCTCATATTACTATGTAACTGTTGCTTATAGTTCACTCCTCCTTCATATTACTATGTAACTGTTGTTTATAATTCACTCCTCCCTCATATTACTATGTAACTGTTGTTTATAATTCACTCCTCCTTCATATTACTATGTAACTGTTGCTTATAGTTCACTCCTCCCTCATATTACTATGTAACTGTTGTTTATAATTCACTCCTCCCTCATATTACTATGTAACTGTTGTTTATAATTCACTCCTCCCTCATATTACTATGTAACTGTTGTTTATAGTTCACTCCTCCCTCATATTACTATGTAACTGTTGTTTATAGTTCACTCCTCCTTCATATTACTATGTAACTGTTGCTTATAGTTCACTCCTCCTTCATATTACTATGTAACTGTTGTTTATAGTTCACTCCTCCCTCATATTACTATGTAACTGTTGTTTATAGTTCACTCCTCCCTCATATTACTATGTAACTGTTGTTTATAGTTCACTCCTCCTTCATATTACTATGTAACTGTTGTTTATAATTCACTCCTCCCTCATATTACTATGTAACTGTTGTTTATAGTTCACTCCTCCCTCATATTACTATGTAACTGTTGCTTATAGATTCACTCCTCCCTCATATTACTATACTAACTGTTGCTTATAAGTTCTCTCCTTCATATTACTATGTAACTGTTGCTTACTGTTCCACTCCTCCCTCTTTATTACTATGTTACTGTTGTTTATAGTTCATCCCTCCTTCTTATTACTATGTAACTGTTGTTTATGTTTACTCCTCCATCGTATTACTATGTAATCTGTTTTGTTTATGATTGCTCACTCTTCCACCACCTATGTAACTTCATTTGTTTCTCAGTTTTAACTCCTCCTCATACTATGTAACTTTTGTTACTTCATATATCTGTACTATGCTTAACTGTTGCTTTATAGTTACTCCTCCTTCATATTACTATGTAACTGTTGTTTATGGTTCACTCCTCCCTCACATTACTATGTAACAATTTACATTGTAGTTCACCTCCTTCATATTGATGATATAATCGTTGTTTATAGTTACTCCTCCTCATATTACTATGTAACTGTTGTTTATAGTTACTCCTCCTTCATATTACTATGTAACTGTTGTGTTTATAATTATCTCCTCCTTCATATTACTGGTGTAACTGCTGTTTAAATTCACTCCTCCTTCATATTTACTATGTAATCATGTTATAGCTCACTCCTCCTTCCACACTATGTAACTGTTGTTTATAGTTACTCCCTCCTTCATATTACTATGTAACTGTTGTTTATAGTTCACTCCTCCTTCATATTACTATGTAACTATTGTTTATATAGTTCACTCCTCCTTCATATTACTATGTAACTGTTGTTTATAGTTCACTCCTCCTTCTTTTTTTTTTTATAGTTATATTTATATTACTATGTAACTGTTGGTAGTTCACTCCTCTTTTATCATTACTATGTAACTGTTGTTATATGCTTAACTGTTGCTTATAGTTCACTCCTCCTCTCATATTCACTATGTAACTTTTGTTTATATGAATTACTCCTCTCTCAATTCCTATGTAACTGTTGTTTATAGTTACTCCTCCCTCTGTACTCCTATGTAACTGTTGTTTATAATTCACTCCTCCTTCACCTTACTATGTTACCTGTGCATATAGTTTCATCCTCCCTCATATTACTATGTAACTGTTGTTTATAGTTCTACTCCTCCCTCATATTACTATGTAACTGTTGCTTATAGTTCTACCTCCCCCATATTCACTATGTTACTGTCTGCTTATAGTTCACTCCTCCTTTATATTACTATAGTAACTGTTGCTTATGAGTTTTTTCACTCCTCATTTATATTTACTATGTAACTGTTGTTTATAATTCACTCCTCCCCCTCATATTACTATGTAACTGTTGCTTATAGTTTACCTCCTCCCTCGTATTACTATGTAACTGTAGCTTATAGTTCACTCCTCCCTCATATTACTATGTAACTGTTGCTTATAGTTCACTCCTCCTTCTATATTACTATGTAACTGTTGTTTATAATTCACTCCTCCTTCACTATTACTATGTATACTCTTGTTTATAGTTTCACTCCTCATTTATATTACTATGTAACTGTTGTTTATAAATTACTCCTCCCTCATATTACTCTGTAACTGTTGTTTATAGTTCTTTCTCATATATTACTATGTAACTGTTGTTTATAATTCACTCCTCCTTCATATTACTATGTTATTGTTGTTTATAAGTTCACTCCTCCCTCACATTACCATGTAACTGTTGTTTATAGTTCCATACCTCTCTCATATTACTATGTAACTTGTTTGTTTATAGTTACTCCTCCTTTATATTACTATGTAACTGTTGCTTATGAATTTCCTACCTCCCTATTATTACTATCTTAACTGTTGTTTATAGTTCCTCCTCCCTCATATTACTATGTAACTGTTGTTTATAGTTCCCTCCTCTCTCTTACTCCTATGCTCCCTGTTAACTATAGTTTCCATCTTCCTTTATATTACCTATACTTAACTGTTGCTTATAGTTTCACTCCTCCCTCATATTACTATGTAACTGTTGTTTATAGTTCCCTCCTCCTCATATTATTATGTAACCTGTTGTTTATAGTTTTACTCTCTCTCATATTCACTATGTAATTCTTGTTTATAATTCTTCCAACATTTAATATATAAACAAATTACATGCCTCACCCCTCCCACTGTTTGGAGCACTAAAAATGATAAATACAGCAAGTGAAAAAAGTTAACTTGGCATGTCAGGCATATATACTAATGGAAGCACCCTAACAATTTACTTGAAGGATCTCATGTTACAACTACTAATGGGCCCTTAAACAAGTGATTGAAGGATCACATGGTGCAAGACACCATCTGCTGTTTCATTTTTGTAAATGGGAAGGCAAATAAAACAAATTGTAGCAACTTTATGTGTATGGAATTGAGACAAAACTTACTGCACCTAATAAGTACAAAATTACATAATTTTTAGAACCCATGACAGCCTCAAATAATAGAAATATAAAGCCAGTGAGGTTGGGGAGTGCTTATTCAGTAAGGGCCCTTCGGCATGTTAGCATGGTGATCCAACAGTTCATTAGACAGCCTGAGTGTGTGACCCCACCCCACCCTCCCCACGAATCATGTTGCAACACCCATCCCTATGTCCCTTGATGACAGTTTATTTCCACTCTTTATTCTTGTTGTTGTTGTGTGACGGTCTAAGATTGTTTACATCTATCTGAAGTCTACTACGTGATCGATATTGTTACTATTGATTTTATCTTGGCATCAGTCTTACCCCCTCCTCCACCACCCTGTCATGTATTGCGACATACCCCCACAGCACCCTGCACCCCAGAATCACTGACAATTAATTTCATTTGAAATGCCTGTGAACACTGACGTTTCCCCCATAGTAAAGTAGAACTAACAATCATGAACACACATGAGAACTCTATCTATCTATCTATCTATCTATCTATCTATCTATCTATCTATCTATCTATCTATCTATCTATCTATCTATCAAAAAATCCATCTATCTATCTATCTATCTATCTACCTGTCTGTCTGTCTATCTGTTCTATCTAATTATCTATCTATCTCTCTCTCTATATCTCTATCTATCTATCTATCTATATATCTCTCTATCTCTCATATATATACTATCAAACCATCTTAATAATAATCTGAATGTCTGTCCCTATGTATGTCTATATATCTATCTAATTATCTATCTCTCTATATGTATATCTATCTATCTATCTATCTATCAATCTATCTATCTATATATCTGTTATTATGTCTGAATGCATGTATCTATCCCTCTATATATGTAATATTGTTGTGCCATTACACATGAATATATATTTGTTTCTGTGTGTGTCTGTGGCAGTTGGTGACCTGCGTTTGGATGAAATGTCATAACCAAAATTCAGAAATCTCATGCCGTTGGGTGTGGATTAGTTCCTTGACTGATATTTTGTTTCATTGAGAAATAGAGCAACAAGCAGAATCAAGCAAAAAGCCAGAATCAGCAAAAAGCAGAATCAAATAACCACACCAAAATCAAACAACAAAAAATAGTATTTTTGTTCTTAAAGATAAATTTCACACCTCGAGCGAAACAGACCGAAAGTTCCCGTATCGTGACCTAGATAAACCCAGGGCTACTCTATATGAAAATAACATTGTCCATGGATGAAGTGATAATAATGATGACGAATCTGTTCATAATCAAATTTTTGAAAGGCTCCATTGATTACTGGAAGAAGTTTGTTCAAGGAGCGAAGCGGAGCAACATGTGTTGTTAGACGTCCTCTTTTTTTGAAAACTGGGGGGTTGGGAGAGGGGGTAGACCCACCGACAGAAATTTCAGGCCCATGCGACAGGGCTGTCACGGGCCCCCGTGCTGATAATAATATTTTTAAAAGTTGATTGGCTTAAAAGCTAGAAACTCACCGGGCCTGGGCGTTCCCCCAGATACACTATATGACGGGTCACGGAGGCATATCTTCATGGCGCAAAACCACAACCTCCTACCCTCAATCACACAGATACTGCTAATTAAGATGAATCTTTGCAGACAATGTTATGAGAGACATAACAAAAGATTTGATAAGAACTCATGGACAAAAGGCGGTTATTTGTGCAATGACTTGCTTGATTTGGTTGGAACAAGGTGTCAGTCAAGTAAGTGCAGACAATTTATAAATCGGTGGGTGGTTTGGATAGGGATGATATAAGTCACAGACAGCAATTTGTTTGCCACTGTGTTTCGTAACTGTATCAGCAACTCTTCAACTTACTGCTCTTTCCTCTGTATGAGATCGTGGTAATTTCCTATGGGGAGAGACAATTTTAAAAATAAAAGTCATAATCAACGTTTCCTTTACAATGTTTTATCCAGTTCCACACCAAATTAACTTGCGAGGTGAATACCGAACTATCTCAGTATGTGTGTGTATGTGAATAAGAACATCATGTGTTTGATTAGAGTGTATGTGTGTTTATCCCACTGTTTTAGCGTCTTTTAAAATTATCTTGATCTTATATTTAGTTGAATCATGTTCGGATTGGCTCTATTTATAGGTCAAATAAATTCTTCAACTTTTGATTTTTTTTAATTAACAAGTCGAGGGCTAAAATTGATTTTAATCACGAATGGCTCATGGACAGTCAACCGAGTGACTTGTTTACTCTATCTATCTATCTATCTATCTATCTATCTATCTATCTGTCACTCTCTCTATCTACCTATTTATCTATCAATCTATCAACCTATCTATCTATCTATCTATCTATCTATCTATCTGTCTATCTCAATATCAATCTATCTATCTATCTATTTATCTATCTATCTTTCTATTTATCTTTTCTATCTTCTTAACTGCATATCTCTTAATTCCCCTTGTTCTAACAATTTTAATTATTAAAGCAATAGATGTATCGCTCTCTGTTTTCCTATCTGTCTTTCTATCTGTCTTTTCTATCTTTTTCTATCCTATCCAAGTGTCAAGTCATCACACAGGCTTTCCTAATGACCACATCTAATTCTGGTACTTACATAGTTATTAGCTAATATTGTTCCATAAAAATCTCCTAATGGTGGCCCCAACTTTCTGCAAAATATGGACATCAGCAGCAAAGTCGACCTGACAGTGCAAGTTTAATCTACTAAAAAAAAAAAAACAACTTTGCGCCTGCAAACAACGATGACCACCATACAACAATCTTGCATATAACGCGCCTGCATACAACGTCGCCAGCCTAGACAGACCTCACACTAGCGACCTGCGTAGCAAGCCTGCCACCACCAACAGCCTGCATACAGCGCACCTGCATACAGCCCCTCCCCCCCACCAACACACTTGTGTATATTGGTTTGAAAGACGTTTGCTGTCAAGTCAATCTGAACTAGCCAGTGGCCTGGAGTTAATCTTCAGTCAGCGTTAGGAAATCACGAAGGATAAACATAATCACAGGCAACTCCGGCCGTAATCACGTCCATTGCCCCCTCCCCGTGCACAATCCTTTGTGGACCGTTATATCTAGAGACTAAAATAGTTACAAATAAATTATCAGCATCGCACTGTTACAAGCTGATCTGCTGCGGGTGGAATTTCTCCATGCCCCCTCCCTTATCTACTTTATTTATTTTGATCTACCACTTACGGTCTCAACAGTAACCAGTTGTAAATAATTTGACTCAAACCAAACTATCGGTGACTTTTTTTGTCGGTTTTAATTATTATTTTGTACCAGCAATACACTTCATTTGTATCCGAAGTAAACTTCATTTGTCAAACTAATTCTTTACATATGTGCCATGGTAAACTTCATTCTCTCGGTGGTACTAGCGTGTGTTTTTGACAGTTGAAAACTTCATTTGTATCAGTGATACTTACATATGTATAGCGGTAAAGCTTCATTTGTCTCGGTGATAGTAAACATCTGTACCAGAAGTAAACTTCATTTGTCTCATTGATAGTAAACATCTGTACCAGAAGTAAACTTCATTGTCTCGGTGATAGTAAACATATGTACTAGAAGTAAACTTCATTGTCTCGGTGATAGTAAATACTAGAAGTAAGCTTCATTTGTCTCGATGATATATATATGAAGCCCTCTTGACTACACAAACCAAAACCTACTTGAGCCTACAGAGGGCTGTTTGAACGGGCTGGCCAGCCCGTCACTCCCGTGTCCGTAGCGGGTTCATCGCCACCCTCAACCGATGATCACCCCACCCTCAATAGTGATCAGCACCCTCAATAATGATCGCAAACTCTAAATAGTCATTAAAAATTGCCTCAATAGATGTCGCCACCCTCATCATTGATCCTTCCACCCTCAATAGTCATCAGCCACACTAAGTAGTCAGTAAAAAATGATATAAAATTCTTGGATTGAGTTTCCTGACACAAAACTATAAAAGGATCTCATGTGATTCTTTTCCCTATTACATTCTGAGGATACTGTATAGGAGTGAAACTGACGAAATGGCTGATCAAGTGTCAGTAAATCCCGCTCTCTATGTGTAATTGGACCTTTTACTTCAGTTCACCGGCATTATCAGTATCGATGTTGATTAACCGATCATAAATACACAAATATTTATTTTTCTGCTATATATTGTTGGAAAAGAAGGGGGGAGAGATTGATCAGAAAAAAATACTACTTGAACTTACAGCTTATTATTAATTTTCACGTTCTGATTTTGTTTTGGTTTTGTTTATTTATAGCAAGAGTTATCTGCACTTAATTAAAGGTCACATCTGTCATAAGTTCAAAAGTTAGGTGAAATATAGCTGATAGGCATTTGGGGGAGAGGCGGGAGATTTACATTGAATAAAGGCGAACGACAATCAGCCTAGGTCAAGAACTAAGTAATTTTACCACGATTTAACATCTAGCTACTGGCGCATTTTTTGAAAATGAAACATTCAAAAGGATTTCATGAAAGTAATTTTTTTGAAAGTGTATACCGCATTTGGTTACAAAATCTTGTTTACTCACCCAACGCCATTGTGATAGGGTGCTGACTTGTTTATGCATCCTCCGCCATTGTGAGGTGGTGGTGGCTTGTTTGTACGCATCATCCGCCATTATTGATTGGGTGCTGAAATTGTTCAGCCATCCTCCTCCATTGTGATAGGGTGCTGACTTGTTTAGCCATCCTCAAATATTTATGATGGGATGCTGACATTTTCAGACGTAATCCGCCATTGTGATGGGGTGCTGACTTGTTTAGCCATCCTCCTTAATTGTGATGAGGTGCTGACAGAAGAACAACTGTCCTCACTTGTAATCGCGGTGAGACCTTTGACATGCTTACACATACTCCGCCATTGTGATGGGGTGCTGGCCCATTAACCCTCCCTCCGCCATTGTTGTGATGAGGTGCTGATGGCGTGGTCTTTAGAAAGGCACACACTATTTTTCCAGCGGGCTTACCTGGGGCGACCTGAGTCATGTTGACTGGTGGACTGGGCCGTCCCAGACAACTGGGTCTGTGTTCAA
>JAGDYQ010000139.1:153477-220723 GCA_021962125.1 Bulinus truncatus | reverse complement strand
TGCACTACAACTGTACTACAACTGTACTACAACTCAATCTTCGGGAGGGGTGGGGGGCTTTAATGACTAAAAATGGTGGGTGGGGGGGGGGCGATGGGAATAAAACTGATACGAAATCAACCATCTATTAAAAAGCTTTGCACCCAAAGTAACTTTTGAATAGAACATAAAAGTCTAAGATAGCTGGTTCAGCCGATCTACATGGGTACATTTCGTGCTGAAATTTATCAGTCTTTAAAATGATTTAATTTTTTAAAAAGCTTGAAGATCAATTTCTTTCTTTATAAATAATTTTTCTTTTGGAAAACATATACCAATGTATGCAATAAATATATTATACAAAATTATATATTTTCGCTGTTCACTACTGATAAAATATCATAGTCTCAAAGCCAAATATTCTGTGTTCAAACCAATCATTTTATCTTGAGCAAATGATTTTTTTAAAGGGATACAATCAATGACGTCATTTGTAAGTAATGTTCTTTTTATTCATGCAACATATGTAGCTTATAAAACGAAAACAAAACAAAGAAATGAAACATTTACTTCAAACATACCTGGTCAGTTTGCCCCGCACATGGGGCCAGTACATGGTGTTTATTTTTAAAATAAACAATCTCAAAAACAAACTCTCAGACCTAAATGAATGCTGTGAGCAGCTTACCATTCACTTCCTCTAGACATTTTTTATTTGGTTCGTTTTGAGCACTGAAAACGTAAATGAGGTCAAGTTCACATTCTATCCAGGTGCGTGCTGGCACAGCAAACGTGCTGGTTTCCGGTATACAAATTCATTTCATTTTATTTTGTTTTAATTCGTGAGCACCATCCCACCCTCAGCACAACCTATTGCACCGCTCCTACATGTGTATACCCAATGAATCATAAATGGCGTTCCAGTGATGAAAAGTCTTATGCCTATTGTTTTGTCGTATAGACTATAGAGCGTTCCACTGATGAAAAGTCTTATGCCTATTGTTTTGTCGTATAGACTATAGAGCGTTCCAGTGATGAAAAGTCTTATGCCTATTGTTTTGTCGTATAGACTATAGAGCGTTCCACTGACGAAAAGTCTTATGCCTATTGTTTTGTCGTATAGAGCGTTCCACTGATGAAAAGTCTTATGCCTATTGTTTTGTCGTATAGACTATAGAGCGTTCCACTGATGAAAAGTCTTATGCCTATTGTTTTGTCGTATAGACTATAGAGCGTTCCACTGATGAAAAGTCTTATGCCTATTGTTTTGTCGTATAGACTATAGAGCGTTCCACTGACGAAAAGTCTTATGCCTATTGTTTTGTCGTATAGACTATAGAGCGTTCCACTGATGAAAAGTCTTATGCCTATTGTTTTGTCGTATAGACTATAGAGCGTTCCAGTGATGAAAAGTCTTATGCCTATTGTTTTGTCGTATAGACTATAGAGCGTTCCACTGACGAAAAGTCTTATGCCTATTGTTTTGTCGTATAGAGCGTTCCACTGATGAAAAGTCTTATGCCTATTGTTTTGTCGTATAGACTATAGAGCGTTCCACTGACGAAAAGTCTTATGCCTATTGTTTTGTCGTATAGAGCGTTCCACTGATGAAAAGTCTTATGCCTATTGTTTTGTCGTATAGACTATAGAGCGTTCCACTGATGAAAAGTCTTATGCCTATTGTTTTGTCGTATAGACTATAGAGCGTTCCACTGATGAAAAGTCTTATGCCTATTGTTTTGTCGTATAGACTATAGAGCGTTCCACTGACGAAAAGTCTTATGCCTATTGTTTTGTCGTATAGAGCGTTCCACTGATGAAAAGTCTTATGCCTATTGTTTTGTCGTATAGACTATAGAGCGTTCCACTGACGAAAAGTCTTATGCCTATTGTTTTGTCGTATAGACTATAGAGCGTTCCACTGACGAAAAGTCTTATGCCTATTGTTTTGTCGTATAGAGCGTTCCACTGATGAAAAGTCTTATGCCTATTGTTTTGTCGTATAGACTATAGAGCGTTCCACTGATGAAAAGTCTTATGCCTATTGTTTTGTCGTATAGACAGACTATACAGCGTTCCACTGATGAAAAGTCTTATGCCTATTGTTTTGTCGTATAGACTATAGAGTGTTTCAGTGATGAAAAGTCTTATGCCTATTGTTAATATAGACTATAGAGCGTTCCAGTGATGAAAAGTCTTATGCCTATTGTTTTGTCGTATAGACTATAGAGCGTTCCACTGACGAAAAGTCTTATGCCTATTGTTTTGTCGTATAGAGCGTTCCACTGATGAAAAGTCTTATGCCTATTGTTTTGTCGTATAGACTATAGAGTGTTTCAGTGATGAAAAGTCTTATGCCTATTGTTAATATAGACTATAGAGCGTTCCAGTGATGAAAAGTCTTATGCCTATTGTTTTGTCGTATAGACTATAGAGTGTTCCATTGATGAAAAGTCTTATGCCTATTGTTTTGTCGTATAGACTATAGAGTGTTTCAGTGATGAAAAGTCTTATGCCTATTGTTAATATAGACTATAGAGCGTTCCAGTGATGAAAAGTCTTATGCCTATTGTTTTGTCGTATAGAGCGTTCCGCTGATAAAAAGATCCGATGTCTATTATCGAATCTTACAGATCGTTCCAGTGATAAAACGCATGCCTATTGTGTTGGTATCGTTATTTTGATTGTTTAAAATTCGATTCCAATTCTTGCTAAATAAATGCTTAAGTTCTCTTATTCAAATCTTCCATTTCAATTTTTTTTTAATTTGACATTAGCCTGAAGATTTAAAAATTCCTTTTTAATTTTGACAAAAAACTTTAAAAGATAATTAAACATGTCTTTTTATATCTTCAATTGCTTTCTACTTATAAATTTAACATGTATTAAAATTTAAAGTCTTCACGTGAAAGTTAACAAGCGAACATTCTGTAATGTATTCACTAATTTTACTGGTTATGCTAAGTAACGATCTCTAAGTCTCTTCTTGTTTTCCAAGCCGGTTACTTGCCCCCAACGTGCCCAACCCCCACATTGATACACCATGTAATTCAACTTATGCACAGTGGGTGTATTCAACTGTAATATCAACAAGCCAGTAGTCTGGATGTTTCACCAACAGCACGTGGATCCAGGAAAAACGAATGGAGCGACAACAAGATTAGGTGATGGAACTAGTAAAAAAAGAGAAAGTAGATGTGATGGAGCTAGTAAAAAAAGAGAAAGTAGATGTGATGGAGCTAGTAAACAAAGAGAAAGTAGACGTGATGGAGCTACTAAAGAAAGAGAAAGTAGATGTGATGGAGTTAGTAAACAAAGAGAAAGTAGACGTGATGGAGCTACTAAAGAAAAAGTAGATGTGATGGAGCTAGTAAACAAAGAGAAAGTAGATGTCATGGAGCTAGTAAACAAAGAGAAAGTAGATGTGATGGAGCTAGTAACTTGCGTGAGTGAGTAAGCACGTGGGTGATTTAGTGTGCACGTGAGTGAGTGAGTGAGCAAGTGGGTGATTTAGTGTGCACGTGAGTGAGCAAGTGGGTGAGTGAGTGAGCACGTGGGTGAGTCAACGATCACGTGGGAGAGTGAGTGAGCACATGGGAAAATCAGTGAGCACCTAAGTCAGTCATTGACAAGTGAGTAAATCGGTGAGCACGGGGGTGTGTGAGTGAACACGTGGGTGAGTCAGTGAGCACATGAGTGAGTGAATGAGCACATTGGTGAGTCGAGCAGAAGGAGGGTGAATGAGTGAGCATGTAGGTGAGTGGAGGAACACGTGCGTGAGTGGAGGAGCACATGGGTGAGTGTCTGAGCACAAGGGTGAGAGAGTGAGAACGTGGGTGAGTCAGTTAACACGTGGGTGAGTGAGTGAGCAAGTGGGTAAGTAAATGAGCACGTGAGTGAGAGGAGGAGCACGTGGGTGAGTCAGTGAGCACGTGGGTTATTGAGTGAGTGGGTGAGTAAATGAACACGAGAGTGAGAGGAAAACATGGGTGAGTCAGTGAGCATGTGGGTGAGTGAATGAGCACGTGGGTAATCAAATGAGCACGTGGGTGAATGTAGGAGCACGTGGATGAGTGAGCATACGGTGAGTAAATGAGCATGTGGGTGAGTCGGTGAGCACGTAAGTGAGAGGAGCACGTGGGTGAGTGTGTGAGCACGTGAGTAGGTGAATGAGCACGTTGATGAGTCAGTGAGCACGTGGGTCAGTTAATGAGCACATGGGTGAGTTTTAGCAGCATGTGGGTGAGTGAGTGAGCATGTAGGTGAGTGAAAAGCACGTGGGTGTGTGAGTGAGCACAGGGTGAATGAGTGAGTACGTAGAAGAGTGTAGGAGCACAAGGGTGAGTGAGTGAGCACAAGGGTGAGTGAGTGAGTAAGTGGGTGAGTAAATGAGCACGTTAGTGAGAGGATGAGCATGTGGGTGAGTGAATAAACGGTGGGTGAATGGAAGAGCACATGGGTGAGTGTGTGAGCACGTGAGTGGGTGAATGAGCACGAGGACGAGTGAGTGAGCACGTGGGTGAGTTAATAAGCACTTGAGTGCGCGGAGAAGCACGTTGGTGAGTGAGTGAGCATGTGGGTGAGTTTAGCAGCACGTGGTGAGTGAGTGAGCATGTGGGTGAGTAAATGAGCACGTGAGTGAGAGGATGAGCACGTGGGTGAGTGAATGAACACGTGGGTGAATGGAGGAGCACATGGGTGAGTATGTGAGTACGTGAGTGGGTGAATGAGCACGTGTTTGAGTTAGTGAGCACATGGGTGAGTGAGTCAGCACGTGGGTGAGTGGAGAAGCACGTTGGTGAGTCAGTGAGAACGTGGGTGAGTTAATGTGCACGTGGGTAATTGAATGAGCACGTGGGTGAGTGATTTAGCATGTGGGTGAGTAAATGAGCATGTGAGTGAGAGGAGGAGCACGTGGGTAAGGGAGTAAGCACATGGGTGAATGAGTTAGCACAGGGTGATTAAATGAGCATGTGGGTGAGTCAGTGAGCACGTGAGTGAGAGGAGGAACACGTGGGTAAGTCAGTGAGCACGTGGGTAGGTGAATGAGCACGTGGGTGAGTGAGTAAGCACATGGGTGAGTTGACGAGCTCATGTGAAAGTAAGCACGTGGGTGAATGAGCAAGTGGGTGAGGAAATTAGCACGTGAGTGAGAGGAGGAGCATGTGGTGAGTCAGTGAGCGCGTGGGTGAATAATTAAGCTCGTGGTTTAATGGAAGAGCACGCGGGTGAGTGGACGAACACTAGGTGAGTGAGCATTGATTAAGTGAGCACATGGGTGAGTGAGTGAACATGTGGGTGATTGACTGAGTATGTTGGTCAGTGGGTATGCACGTGGACGAGTGAGTGAGCATTTGGGTGTGTCAGTGAGCACGTGGGTGAATCCATGAGCTCATGGGTGAGTGCGTAAGCACGTGGGTGAGTTAGTGAGCACGTGGGTGAGTAGACGAGCACATGGGGGAATAAGTGAGCAAGTGGGTGAGTGTGTGAGCACATGGGTGGATTAGTGACCACGTGGGTGTATGAATGATCACCTAGGTGAGTCATTGAGCACGTGGGTGAGTGAGTGAGCACGTGGATGAGTGGACGAGCTTGTGGTGTAGTGAGTGAGCACGTGTTTAAGTGGAGGATAAACGTGGGAGAGTCATTGAGCACGTGGGTCAAACCGTGAGCATGTGGGTGAGTGGGTGAGCACGTGGATTACTGGACGAGCTCATGGGTGAGTCAGTGAGCACGTGGGTGAGTCAGTGAGTACGTGGGTGAGTGAATGAGCTTGTGGGTGATTGAGTGAGTGATCACGTGGGTGAATCCATGAGCACGTAGGTGAGTTATTTAGCACGTGGGTGAGTTATTGAGCACGTGGGTGAATAGGTAAGCACGTGGGTGATTGAGTAAGCAAAGTTTGAGTGAATGAGCACGTGGTTGAGTCAGTGAGCACGTGGGTGAGTTAGTGAAAACGTATGTGTGTGAGTGAGAATTTGGTTAGTAAATGAGCACGTGGGTGAGTGGAGAAGCACGTTGGTGAGTCAGTGAGCACGTGGTTGAGTCAATGAGCACGTGGGTAAGTTAATGAGCACGTGTGTGAGTCAGTGACCATGTGGTTGAGTCAGTGAGCACATGAGTAAGTTAATGAGCACGTGGGTGAGTGGTGGAGTACGAGGATGAGTGAGTGAGCACGTGGGTCAATCAGTGAGCACGTGAATTAGTGATTAAGCACGTGGGTAAGTGGACAAACACATGGTCAATTTTTATTTTCTAATATTTTATTTAGTTTCACTTTCATTTTGTTGGTTTTTATGTGTCTTTAAATCACATAACTTTATCCTGGACATAATTTTGTTTTTATGAATTAACACAAAAGAAGAATGACGAACAAAATTACTTTTTAGTATTTTTTTTAGTATTTTTTATAACTGGATAAATTAGCTGTAGCCTTAAATTAAAACTCTTAACACTAATCAGTACATAACAGAGTAATTCTGAGAATCATTGCGTTAAGATTGCCATCTACATTTTCTTTTGATCAATGAATAATATTTTAAAAAAAGTTTCAATTACAGAAGATTTAAAAAAAAAAAATCATAAAAACAGATTTAAAACATAGATAATTTACTGCACTGTACTACAATTAGTGGCCCAGATAATGCTAACAGCCGATTTAACCTTTCGTATTTATTTATATTATTATGTAGGTCAGTGGGTGAACTACGCTACTTGTAGCAGACTACAAAATATTTCAGCCAAAGTGAAATCATTGGATCACACAACCTACACGATATCACAAGATTTGTATTTAGTTTAGATTTTTATAAGAGATTCATCCCCACCATATGATATAAATAATTTGGTCTCTATCCCGTCAAGAATACAAAAATTAGCCGACCCCCACAATGTTATATATAAACAATGAGTTGACAAATTATTTTTTATTTTGAGTGAAAACCATATATATCCTATATAGGATGTCTATGGTGAAAACATTTGAATATTTCTTGTGAAAAAAATCTGGCAATACAAAAAACGCACCCAATAACAACAACAATGGCAGCAACATCGTCTGCGGATGAAATTTGTAAATATGCATACGAAGGAAATATGGCATCCCTGAGATTAAAAGTTGACTCAGATAAAGAATTGGCTTCAAAAAAGGATACGGTACTGGTTTCTGATTAGTAAATGTGTATTTTAAAATTTCTCTAAGACGTCGTTTTTTAATGTGAAGTCACTGACCCTTATAGTGTTGTTTTAGTCCCAGGTCCTATTTTAGTTTCAGATTTTATTTCGTTTTTTCTGTAATAATTTTAGTTTTAGTCTAGTTTTAGTTTTAGGCCCAATTTTAGTTTTCGTTTTAGTTTTCGTCGACTAAAACACCAGAGTTTTAGTTTTCGTCTTATGTATTTTAGTTTCACTTTTAGTTTTAGTCTTGTAAACACCAATAACAATTAACATCATTGTTCATGACCAATAGAGTACAAAAGTCGTGACGCATTTCCGGTAGCAACAAAACAAAGCGGCTCCACACACGACTACACGCTGAACGTTGAACATGGCATTTTCAATAAGTTCATTATTGGAATATTTTCAAAACGATTCTAAATCTATCTCCAGAGGCGAGAATCACTATGAATCTGGACATGTGACTAATTTTAAATATGCCCATCGTTCCGCTACAGGAAAAGTAGCAGCTAGCATGAAAATTAGCGTTGCCAATTGCAATGGTCGTTTTCTATGGTTATTAAGTATTAAATGTGTGCTATTAAATTTTATTTACGAATGTTAAGTTAATATTGACTAATTGATTGCATACTATTACGATGTTAAACTGGAAATACTTTAATTATTAGATAATGGTATTTATTAATTTTAATAATTAAGCCAATCATTGGACTGGTCAATTTAAAAATGAACATAGAAACTATTAGATATAATTAAAGCAAGAAAATTATATTTTAAGAACTAGACATTGAGTATATGCATCCTATAGTATTCCTACAAAATGTAGTTCTTCTAGCTTGGATAGTTTTTAAGTTATAAGGTATAATATCTTAAATGTCGGCTTTGGCAATTTGTCATGACAGATGAAAAAAATTTTTTCCATCAACATATACAATATATAAAATATATATCACATGCATTATTATCTACACATAATCACAAATAAGTGGTGAAATTTTGAACCTTCTATTCTTAATGACTCTCAAGATGTGGAGGTTTGAAGTTCAAATCTTGTCATTTTACTTGTGATTTTACACTGTGTTTTTATATATATATTTTTTTTTTCATAATTAAAGCAAGAAAGTTATATTTTAAGAACTAGACATTTGGTATATGCATCCTATAGTTTTCCTACAAAATTTAGTGCTTCTAGCTTGGATAGTTTTTAAGTTATAAGGTATAATATCTTAAATGTCGGCTTTGGCAATTTGTCATGACGGATAAAAAAAAAAATTTCCCATCAACATATACATATTTTCAAAATATTTTTTTTTCAACCTTTAGGAGAAATTAAAATTTTATTAGTTGTTTCTTTTTTTTTTCTTGCAGCAACCTAAAAGATAAATTATTTCAATTAAAACAAAAGCTTAATAATGTTGTCAAAATAAGTTACAATAAAAACAGCTTTTCTCATGGGTTGGAGAATTTCGATTATTACTATTGTTTACATTGGACAATTGTAAAATGCCCTCTGTTTTGATAAAAACAATAATAATTTGATCGATGATATGTTAATATTACTTTTTAATTCTTGAGATGTTTCATAATAAAAACCACAGAACTTATTTAAAGCTGTACATTTTTTTAAAAAAGAAATATCCAATCAAGACCGGAAAGGAGTCATGATTAATATTTTAAACTGGAATACTGTTCTATTCTTAATTCTTTACTTTCAATTTAACGCAAGGGTGAGACCACTTTTATTATATTAGATTTATGAATTAAAAAAAATTAATATAAATATTTTTTTCCCAGATTTATTTTACTGAAAATTTGGACATTGAATCCACCCAGTGTGAGTGTCCTAGAGGAGACTACAGATGTTCACATGCTGCTGCACTGTATTTTTTTTGTAAAAACAATGTCAGCAAAACCGACATGGAGTGCAACTGGAAAAAGGCACGAATGACAGCAGGCTGTGACATCAAGTCAACAGATGAATTGTTCCCCGGGGACAATTTCAGAGCCCTGCAAGGCACTGTCACTGATGAAGACCGTTCGTGGCTGTTTAATGAGCTACAAACACAAGCATCATTTACTGGCATGTGTTGGCTTATGAGTCCAGAGCCCAGCACATCCATGCCAGACCTACCTGTTATTGACAACCTAGTCAGCAGCTCTGGATTTAAGGATGCACTGGACAAAAGGCATTACTTTAAGCACCATTTTGCTTTATCCCCTGAGGCCATAAGCAAAATTGCTGACATCACAGCAGGTCAGCATACAAATGATTACTGGCATCTAGCCAGGAAGGGCAGGATAACAGCCAGCAAATTTGGGACAGTTTTAAGAAGTAAAACTAGGAATGCTGCCTTGGGTCACCGGCTGATTGCTAGTGCCAATATTAGTAATGTTAAGTCTGTTGCCTGGGGAGTATCCCATGAACAGGATGCAGTGGATGGCTTCAAGTTATCAACTTCTTTTGAAGTCAAGAAAACTGGACTTTGGTTAGATAGTCATGGCTGTCTTGGTGCTTCCCCAGATGGCCTCATCAACGATGATGCCATTCTTGAGGTAAAATGTCCTTATTCATATAGGGAATTATGGAATCCTCTGTATGTCCTAAATTTTTTTTGTACAAGGATGAAAATGACAGATACTGCCTAAAGAAAAACCATAACTACTGGCATCAAATTCAGGGGCAGCTACATCTGACCGGAAGGAACATTTGTTTGTTTGTTGTGTGGACACTTAGAGAACTTCTTGTGATGGAGGTTTTAAAAGATGACAGTTGGGCATCTAATCTAAATATTATCGAGGAATTTTATTTCTCAACAGTTTTGCCATTGTTGTCTTGAACTTTACATTTATGATAGTATTTTAATTTACATTTAAATAAAAGAATTCAAAGCATGAAAAATGACTATTTGTGTTTATTAGTACATTTTTTTCCCAATAGTAACTTAAAATATGCAACAATTCTATACTGGACATACATTTAAATAAAAGGTTAGCAAGTCATTACAATATTAGAAATAGTTGTACTGCTACAACCAAACAACTGCGCAATGTGCAAATAAGGGTAACTTTGTCTCACTTTCATCAAAGTGATAAATAGTTGATCCTGGAGAGAAATATTTGAAGCTTCAACACTCCATCCATTGCGGTAGACTATTCTTGTGTTAAATCTATCAACATAGTTAAACAGTACATTAAATACGCTTTTGATTGGCAAACCAGTTTCCATCCGGAGAACAGAGTCACTTAATCTATCGACAGAATATCGTGTAGTGTAATAATTTAACTCATTTTGCAAAGTGACTGTCTTAGCATTTAAACAATCAACGTTGTGTGTTAACAGAATAATATCTGTCCTAGTAAGAATAGATTGTTCATTTGAGTCTATCACATTATCCACATTGGTTGCTGAACCATTAATATGCTCATATTCAGGTAAGGCTGTCCTTTTTGAGCGCTTGCATCTGGGTGTCTCTGGCTCGAACAATTTATCTTTATTTCTATTGTAAATTTCGGGTCCATTTTCCCTTTTGCCATCCCTAAAATGACAAGAGCAAATCCTGGAGTGCTTCAGAGGTTCTTTGTCCTGTCTTCTGTCAACAAAAATAAATAGAAAGAAATATTAGTCTTACTGGTTTAAAAAAAAAAGTATACAGTGCAGTATACCACAGTACATCAAATTTTCTTGAATGATACAACCAATGCACGATTAAGGCCTAGGCACTACAAACAAAAATTAAATAGGCCTACAAAAGTGAAAAATATTTTTTTTTAATTTACAATTATATAATATTAGATTAGTTATAATTAATTAATTTAACTCATAGGGCCTACGAAATACTAAATCGGGCCGATTAGAAAAATAATTATGAAATTGCATGAAAAATAAACCAAACCTTAATATTTCTACTTATCTGTTATCATACGGATTTTAATCCAAATGGAATAAATCTTTTATCAATTTTAACAAGTCTATTTTCTTATTGTAATTTTTTCAAATCTAAATACATTTCAGTCTTAAAAATGAAAGGAGGGCGATTTGTCAAATTTCTTTTAAAAACTGCCAGAAATTAATAAAGAAAACATATTTTTACAAACCTGATTAAGGCGATCCACTTCGTGCGTTCCGTTTTTTGTCTTTTTTCGCTAGGAAACCTAAAAAAAGAACACGTTTCACGTTCCGACCGATGATTGCAACCAGGAGCAAAACACTGTACCATTTTATTTTTATAATATATCTTTTTTTTTTTGCAAAATTATCAAGTTGTGTCTGATGCAGCGTGTTACACTTACAAGACGACCAGACTGTGTGGAGCCGCTTTTTGGAAACTAACCGGAAATGACGTACGACTTTTGTACTCTATTGTTGAAACAGATTGAAGCATAATAATAGTAGTCACAGAGATGACAGCTCAGTGTACTGAAACTGCGTCATTTCACTTCATTGTCACATTATAAGTTACACTATCACATTGTTTTATGTGCCAATACCATGACTAAATTTTTGACTATGTTGTAGACTAGCAGACTTGCAGTGCATGTACAAAAAAACAACTAAAAATGTAATAACAATAAGAAACCGAAAACGTAAGTCAAAATTAAAACAAACGTGTTTATTCTAAGACCTAGAACTCTGAACTAACAACAATGCCAATTGCCAAAACACGTGTTTCTCTCGTGCTATAATACAGCTAGTGACGTATGTCAACCCATGCTTACCCCTTCCCTGTCATATTTCATGACGCTTCGCCCACACATAAGTCTTGTTTCCCCCCCCCCTTCCCATCCCAACAAAAAATACGCACAGATGTTCACTAATTGTATCATTCAAGGTCATATATTAGAATTAAGAAATGCCAATCTTATTGTTTCAAGGTCGTATCTCTGATGTATACGTGACAATTTCTGTGTACGGGTTTTTTTTTTCCTTTTTTTTTAAAATCTTTATCGGTCGCTCCCCTAGTTAACATCATTCTGTAGACGCGTGCAATATAGTTCGGCACGTGCCATCGTTTGGGACAGAGGGGGTAAGGTGGTTGGAAAGCAATAAAGTAACGTCATCTTTGTGGGGGGGGGGGGAGAGGCTGCTAAGTGTCAAAAATGAAATTGGGATGGGCGAGGAGGGAAAATTAAAAAAAAACGCGTTCATAATAAGGGAGTACGTACTTTCTGGCTATACTATTATTTAAAGAAAGAAAAAGGCACAAATGACGTGTGTAATTTTTTTTTGGGGGGGGGGGGGGGGGACAAAATGCCTCGGTCCCGATGTGTCCCAATTAAGCAGAATCGACTGTATCTTGTAAAACGACACTCTTTGATCTAACCGCATGGCAATTTCAAACTTTCAAAGCAAAATTTATATCGTCGGCTGTCATTTTTCTTTTTTTTTTTATCATTTGTTGTTCTTTCTTTCATGTGTCAACATTATACCGGAAAAGACGATAAATGGGGATTTAAGTTTTTATTTCGTTGGGGAGTTTTAGTTTCAGTTTTTATTCAGTCTTTTGTCTACGAGATTTAGTTTTCGTCTCGTTTTAGTCTTGCTGCTAATTTTAGTTTTAGTTTTAGTTCTCGTTGACGAAAAGTCAACATTTTCGTTAACGAAGGTTTTAGTTTTAGTTTTCGTCGACGAAAACAACACTAGACCCTTACTTACTAACCCAGAACATAAATAATAACAATTTTTAAATTCATTTTTCAGAGTGGCCGTACACCGTTGCATTGGGCAGCTTCAGGAGGTAGAACTGATGTAGTGGAGTATCTTTTGAGATTAAATGTAGCTGTGGATGTTCGAGATGAGGTTAGCACTTAACCTAACCGTATTTTTTTTAACGCACTGGCTCCACGTACGCCATATGACATACGATGTATTTTTTTTTTGGCAGTGGCTACGGTTCGGTCCAACCGAACCCGTATTTTTTTTACTTCGGGTACCAGCCATAGATAATATTGCTCCACACCCTAACCCTATCTCTAACCCTATCCCTAATCCTATCTCTAACCCTATCCCTAATCCTGAAAAAAAAAATTATGTTGTTATATAGTTCAGTGCAGCGACTCGGTCGCTATGCAATAATAAGTAAGGCTGGTACCCGAAAAAAAAAATACGCGTTCGGTCGGACCGAACCGTAGCCACTGCGTTTTTTTTTACCTGGTACGTCAACAGAATGAACTCTTATGATGTAAAGTTATAAATGCAGTTTATATTATGATATTATTACTTACACAATGATGGTGCTCAAAATCGGCGATCGTTTTGACACATTAAAAGAGTAAACAGAACGAATGAGAACTCTTATTTACTGCAGACATTGATGACGTCATTTACTGTTAAAAATCGGAGATATTTTTTTTGCGGGGACCATAAATAGATATTGCTCCACACCCTAATCCTATCCCTAACCCTAATCCTGAAAAAAAAATCTGGAAAAAAAAATTATGATTTATTAAAAAATGACCATCAATAGATATTGCTCCACACCCTAACCCTGATCCTGAAAAATAAAATCTGAACAAAAAAATGTATGTCTCTATTAGGAATCGAACCCGCACATAGCTAGCCAAACTGGGTCTCAGCCAAGCGAACAACCGACATTACTAGCGCGCCACACAAACTAACCTCTCATTTTAATGTATAATTCGGCTATGCAATTTCCCGCGAAAAGAAAATAACTTCAAATCATAAGAGTTCATTCTGTTGACGTACGAGGTAAAAAAAAAATACATCGTACGTCATTTGACGTACGTGGAGCCAGTGCGTTTTTTAAAGCTATACCACCACTAAGCAAATCTAGCATTTCTCCAGCATTAATTCCCTATAATCAATCATTTAGGTATGGGCTGGTAAAGCCTTGGCCTAGACTATTAACCAAAAGGTCCTTTTTCAAGACCTGGTGACTGGTAAGGGGTCAGAGAAATGTCTTGGGAATCCTCTCTGCTTAAAAATGGGTACCTGAAATATGTTGGGGGAAAGTAAATGTTGCTTGGGAATATACAAGCCACACTATCTCATGGCATGGTATTTCTGCAATAACAAATGGCTGAACACTATTTGATTAGACTGGATGGTCTGTTAAGTCTTTATATGGGACTTTTTACTTTACCATGATAATTTCTGTGCAGTTTTATTGTAAATTTTAGAATAGACTACTACTTCCAGTAGTAGTAGTAGTCTATTTGTATTAATTGTAATTTAGTAATTGTGAGATATATTTCATTATTCTGTGTAATTCCAGACCCAATGGACTCCTCTTATCATCGCATCTTCAGCAGGCCGAGTCCAAATAGTCCATGACCTTCTTGCCTACGGAGCGCAGGTTAATGCTGTTAATAGCACAGGTCAGAGCTCACTACACTATGCTGCATCAAAAGGTTGGCTGGAGGTAAGTAATGATATAATTTCTTTTATTATTATCTTTGCCAGGTTTTACTGAAAACAATAAATGAGGTTATTTAAATTTTTCCAGATTACAGAGATGCTGATCAAACATGGTATAGATATAGACTGCATTGATTCATTGGGGCACACAGCTCTCCACAGAGCTTCCAGTAAAGGAAACATCTCTGTAGTACAGCTACTTCTGTCATCAGATGCTCAGGTGGATTTACGAGATAACTCTGGATGTACTCCTCTGTAAGCTAGGCATAGTAAATTAATATATAAAATAATAATATAAAAATACACTTTCTAATCTAAGAGCCTGTAAACTAAAAACAGCTTAAGTGAATTCCGCCACTGCTTTGGAATTTGGAATCTAGCCTATTGTTCTAAGTACTTAACTAAAATGCTATAGTTACCTATAACATCTATAAGGTAATATATTTTGGTACATCAAGTAGGTAGTCTTTCAATATATTGTTGAGGTAGCAATTGGTGCTTAATGTAGGTTGTATTGTGGGATGGATGGCCATGTGGTGTAGATGCTTGACTGTCGATCTGAGAGTCCTGAGTTTGATCCTCTGTGAGCACCAAGGGAAATTTCGCCAGGTCCTAGTGAAAGTTGGCTAAAGTCCCACAAGTCCCCCAGTTTTAAATGGGCACCTGAGTTAAGTTGGGGAAGTAAAGGCAGCTGGACGTTGTTATAACCACACAATCCCTTTATATACCAAGGTTACAGAAACAGAAGACCTCTACACTTCACCTGCCCCTATGGCCGTTTAAGGCTAAGGGAACTTTAACTTTTTTTTTTAGGTTTCATTAGAAAAACTAGAGAAAGCATATGACTGTGATTTTTTTCACTTTTTTAAAGCCACTTAATCTTTTAAAAAAAAATTTTTTTGAAACATAATGATGTCTAAGTTTATTAAAATGTTTTATGTTTTATCGTAAAATAAATTGCTAAAAAATGTTATTTAAATAAAACAGGTGTTGGTCGGACCAAAAAATTAATATATCAATTTATTATTTCATAAAAACACAAAATTTATTTGGAAATCTATGGAGTAAAGAAAAAATTTAGAAACAAATTAAGTGCTTCTTTCATTAATTTTTTGTATACAGTTTCAGTTTGTTTGTCAGCATTGTATTTTGATACAAATAATTTTTTTCTTTACAGACACTTAGCATGCGAAGATGACAGAGGAGAAGTTGCTAGGTTGCTCATCAAACATGGGGCCAGAACAGACATTAGAAATAATGTAAATAATTATTGAAAATAAGTGTTTAAAATTAATATGAATTTTAAAATTATCTTAAACTGTCATAAGTGGTTTATACATACAGGAATATCTATATCTTTATATCTATCTATACATATTTGTAAATATTTTTTTTA
Organism: Bulinus truncatus; assembly: GCA_021962125.1. Classification (NCBI taxonomy): domain Eukaryota; kingdom Metazoa; phylum Mollusca; class Gastropoda; family Planorbidae; genus Bulinus; species Bulinus truncatus. The sequence continues at coordinate 204,797 of JAGDYQ010000139.1, read as the reverse complement.
CCAATCATGCAGGAAAAGAAAACAGCTTTTGAATTAGCCCCTAGAACACTAAAACATAACTTGGAGAATTCACTTCAACCTGAAAGGTAATGACATCTCGTCATAATGTTGGGAACAGACTAAGAAACATTTTTATACTAATATTATATTTAAGTCAATAAAGTTCAAATGTTGCATTTATTTAACCATTTTCATGTTGGCTTGTTTTTTAACCTTGTCTTTCTTGTTAAAAGTCAGTGGTACCTTTGAAAGAATCTTACTGAATTGTAAATCCGAGTTTCAGACTTGTACAACAAACTCTAATTATTACTAGTAGAAGAGCTGTTGAAAATGAAGATCTTTTTTGCAAGACCACAGTTCAAATTTGTGCCTGCAAACAATATGTTTAAAAATTACATTTTCTCCTGAATTTTTTTTTTAAGATGTAGTAGAATGTTGACAATCCTAACATTTTCATCAGTGTGACAAAAAAAAACATGACTATTCATGGTGTAAAAGGTATTTATTTTTCTTCAAACGCCTAACTGTTCATGAAAACCAAAAAAGAAATTAATTTTCAAACTTGATTTTAAGAACATTCATTTTTGTTATGAAGGCCATACTTAATACACTATAATAACAACATACTTTTAAATAGTGGGCTATAATCTACCATATTTTTCGAACTATATGACACACTCTTTTTCTCTCTGAAAGTTATTAGGCAAATGAGGGGGGCATCTTATAATTTGAATACAGTAAATGTGATAAAGTATTATTGATATATGGACCTCACTTATCACTCCACCAATAAAATAAAACCAACTTTTTAATGCCTGTGGTCACATGGTTGGTACATTTATTGGCCAGTCCCAAATTTTGAATTCTGTGTCTCACCTTGGCTCCTGGTAGTGGTGTGACAGGTAGAGATAAAAAAAACTCTAAATTGTCACAGAAATTGTGTCCAGTGATAACAACAGTTGAATCTCAAAGACTCATCAGCGATCAGCCTGTGATGAAACAGTAAAGAAATACAAATTACAATACATAAAAAACTTAAATGAAAAAATTCCTTTAAAAGGTTCAATTCAAACTCATTCAATGACTATGGTAAAAATAACTCAAAATTTTGATCAGCAAAAATATTAAAGAAAAATTTTTGCATTTGAAAAAAAAAAATTAAAAATAATTGGACCAGTTAGGTAAATGAAAGCTGTTACCAATTTTTCAGTGAAGTTCTTGTTTGCAAGTGTCTTGGTTTGCCTATGTGGTAGGAAAGTCCCGAAAGTACAACAGGTATGGCAATTACACAGCACATGTGCCAATGACCCACCATATCTAACACTCCCAAAATATAAACTGTCAAGACAAATTAATAGTATAATATATAAATCTATGGTATTGGGTCACGCCAAAATATAATTTTTATTTTGCACTTGGATAAAATTATATTAATTATCACTGGCCTATACAGTTGCATAAAATTCTTTATACTTGTATAAGTTGAAGCCACCTCGTTTATAAAAATTACCTCCCTTACATTTGTTTCATACAAGCGGTTAGTGTTGTTTTAGTCCCAGGTCCTATTTTAGTTTCAGTTTTTATTTCGTTTTTTCTGTAATAATTTTAGTTTTAGTTTTAGGCCCAATTTTAGTTTTCGTTTTAGTTTTCGTCGACTAAAACACCAGAGTTTTAGTTTTCGTCTTATGTATTTTAGTTTCACTTTTAGTTTTAGTCTTGTAAACACCAATAACAATTAACATCATTGTTCATGACCAATTGTTGAAACAGATTGAAGCATAATAATAGTAGTCACAGAGATGACAGCTCAGTGTACTGAAACTGCGTCATTTCACTTCATTGTCACATTATAAGTTACACTATCACATTGTTTTATGTGCCAATACCATGACTAAATTTTTGACTATGTTGTAGACTAGCAGACTTGCAGTGCATGTACAAAAAAACAACTAAAAACGTAATAACAATAAGAAACCGAAAACGTAAGTCAAAATTAAAACAAACGTGTTTATTCTAAGACCTAGAACTCTGAACTAACAACAATGCCAATTGCCAAAACACGTGTTTCTCTCGTGCTATAATACAGCTAGTGACGTATGTCAACCCATGCTTACCCCTTCCCTGTCATATTTCATGACGCTTCGCCCACACATAAGTCTTGTTTCCCCCCCCCCCTTCCCATCCCAACAAAAAATACGCACAGATGTTCACTAATTGTATCATTCAAGGTCATATATTAGAATTAAGAAATGCCAATCTTATTGTTTCAAGGTCGTATCTCTGATGTATACGTGACAATTTCTGTGTACGGGTTTTTTTTTCTTTTTAAATCTTTATCGGTCGCTCCCCCTAGTTAACATCATTCTGTAGACGCGTGCAATATAGTTCGGCACGTGCCATCGTTTGGGACAGAGGGGGGTAAGGTGGTTGGAAAGCAATAAAGTAACGTCATCTTTGTGGGGGGGGAGGGAGCTGCTAAGTGTCAAAAATGAAATTGGGATGGGCGAGGAGGGAAAATTAAAAAAAAACGCGTTCATAATAAGGGAGTACGTACTTTCTGGCTATACTATTATTTAAAGAAAGAAAAAGGCACAAATGACGTGTGTAATTTTTTTTTTGGGGGGGGGGGGGGGGGGGACGACAAAATGCCTCGGTCCCGATGTGTCCCAATTAAGCAGAATCGACTGTATCTTGTAAAACGACACTCTTTGATCTAACCGCATGGCAATTTCAAACTTTCAAAGCAAAATTTATATCGTCGGCTGTCATTTTTCTTTTTTTTTTTTTTATCATTTGTTGTTCTTTCTTTCATGTGTCAACATTAGACCGGAAAAGACGATAAATGGGGATTTTAGTTTTTATTTCGTTGGGGAGTTTTAGTTTCAGTTTTTATTCAGTCTTTTGTCTACGAGATTTAGTTTTCGTCTCGTTTTAGTCTTGCTGCTAATTTTAGTTTTAGTTTTAGTTCTCGTTGACGAAAAGTCAACATTTTCGTTAACGAAAGTTTTAGTTTTAGTTTTCGTCGACGAAAACAACACTACAAGCGGTGATCAAGTCTCTCTATTCACACCATAAAGTTTGTTTTTTAAACGCGAACTTGTTAGTATTTACGTGCATTATATAATTTATAAGAATCATTTTCAATTATAAATTGCTTACAATATATGATATATGCTGCCTGAACATGAAATAAATGAAATTCTCTAAGTAGGCTATTGGACAAACAATTATGTTAGTAATAAATAAACTTGTAGTTGTAGGTAACTATGTACTACTCAGCATTTTTTTGTGGGCCTAGGCAAAGGGTACATTTGGGGGCTCATTTCAGGCCAAGGTGTAAATTTATGTTTGGGGGCCTTGGGCGAAAACTTCAAGGCCGTAGCTTCCTAATATTGATCCTTTTAGCATCTTTGAAAACAGAGACAATGCCTTCTGTTAAGTTATTGCTTCTTGTGGCTGCCAAATTAAAACTGAGACAATTCCTTCTGTTAAGTTATAGCTTGTTGTGGCTGGCAAAATAAAACTGAGACAATCCCTTCTGTTAAGTTATTGCTTCTTGTGGCAGGCAAAATAAAACTGAGACAATGCCTTCTGTTAAGTTATTGCTTCTTGTGGCTGGCAAAATAAAAATTACACCAGGAGCCCCCTTAATAGTGAGTGGGGTGGGGGGCAGCCTCATAGTTTGGCTATCCATAAGAACAGCCCTGTCAATATAGTAAGAACAGCTCTGTCAATATGTTTGTATAACCAATCTGTTTGAGTGGCTGTGTGTGATTTAAGTCTACATCCAGCAGAACATGTCAGACATTGGGGCAATGAACATGTCAAACATTGGGGAAATGAACATGTCAAACATTGGGGAAATGAACATGTCAGACATTGGGGCAATGAACATGTCAGACATTGGAGAAATGAACATGTCAGACATTGGGGCAATGAACATGTCAGACATTGGGGAAATGAACATGTCAGACATTGGGGAAATGAACATGTCAGACATTGGGGCAATGAACATGTCAAACATTGGGGAAATGAACATGTCAAACATTGGGGAAATGAACATGTCAGACATTGGGGAAATGAACATGTAAGACATTGGGGCAATGAACATGTCAGACATTGGGGCAATGAACATGTCAGACATTGGGGAAATGAACATGTCAAACATTGGGGAAATGAACATGTCAGACATTGGGGCAATGAACATGTCAGACATTGGAGAAATGAACATGTCAAACATTGGGGAAATGAACATGTCAGACATTGGGGCAATGAACTTGTCAAACATTGGGGCAATGAACATGTCAGACATTGGGGCAATGAACATGTCAGACATTGGAGAAATGAACATGTCAAACATTGGGGAAATGAACATGTCAGACATTGGGGCAATGAACTTGTCAAACATTGGGGAAATGAACATGTCAGACATTGGGGAAATGAACATGTCAGACACTGGGGAAATGAACATATAAGACATTGGGGCAATGAACATGTCAAACATTGGAGAAATGAACATGTCAGACATTGGGGCAATGAACATGTCAAACATTGGGGAAATGAACATGTCAGACATTGGGGCAATGAACATGTCAAACATTGGAGAAATGAACATGTCAGACATTGGAGAAATGAACATGTCAGACATTGGGGAAATGAACATGTCAAACATTGGGGAAATGAACATGTCAGACATTGGGGCAATGAACATGTCAGACATTGGGGAAATGAACATGTCAGACATTGGGGAAATGAAAATGTCAGACACTGGGGCTTTGAGTTGTTTATTTACTCATTTTTAACAAAGTTAAACGTTTTGTGAATTAGTTTCAAGCCTCCACACTCGACCTAAGCCCCGCTAATGACATTCACCCAAGGCCCCGCGCATTGTTAAGGCCGCCAATGGTTAATGCAGACCGGGCCTATTCCTAGATACGTGTATTTAACTTTCATGTATTGTGCCATGATCGAGTATCAATGAAAACTAGTGGATATAATTAGTTCGCTATATGTAATACAGGATTAGGGCAGTATGTGTAATACAGGATTAGGGCAGTATGTGTAATACAGGATTAGGGCAGTATGTGTAATACAGGATTAGGGCAGTATGTGTAATACAGGATTATGGCAGTATTTCTGTGTTTCAACCTTCGCCCCCTCCACCCCGGTCATAAATTACTTCTACTCATGTCTAACATTTCGCAACGGGTTGATAACATTAGCACGAGTTAAGATAAACAGGATATGCAGGAGCGTTAGTGGCGCCAGAGACGGAACCTAAAAATGCCGCCCTTTACCTGTGCCACAAAATACCGCACCTTGATGGTGGATCCGCCTGGGAAAACAGCCCCCATCGGACACTCCCTGGTTTAATTTACATCAGAAGTCGCGTTAGAAACCATAGAGATAGCAACAACGTCTGAAATCTGGCCAAGCAACTAATCTTTTAATCATTGCCCAATTGTAATTGTATTTTTTATATTCAGGGAGAAACCATGACATATGCATGCTGGGTGCGTTTATTTTGTACATTATCAACGCGAATTAAATTCAAGAAGAAATTTCGACATCTATAAGAAAGGTGGTTAAATGCGGCTCTTAGAGCCACACGCAGGGCCCTGGAGAGGAGTAAAATGTGCCGGTGCAGGATTTTTTTGGGGCCCCTCTTTTTAATATCAAGCAAAAATTAGTTTTGGCAGCTCAGCTTTCAAAGTTTATTAGTTAAGAACGTGTATGTAAAGAAGTTGAAACTTTAATAATTAAAATTATTACATTTTATATTAAGTCAAATAAAAAGACTTGAAAAAGATTTACATGTCTTAATTGTAAATGATTAATGCAGCTGTTCAAATACTAAAAATATATCATAAACAAATATACCTAAATTAAACAAAAAAAAATTGCACAGAAAAGAATAAAATGATAAAAACAAGCAATTTAAGTCTTTTCCATTTCGGACAAAGGACATTTTAGAGCATTTTCGTGTAAGATAAACAGAGAGGGAAGTAATGTTGAACAACTGTTACAAAAATAAATAATGATTACGCCCATTTGATTAGCTTTTATTATTTATTTTTAAAATATAAGCAAAAACGGTAGTTAAAAACGCCCCCTTTTTCGGCCCTCACAGGTCAGATCGCGAAATGAACTTTTGATGTACACTTGGCAGGCCAAGACCTACAAAATGATATATACATCATGGGTTTAGGACTTATGGTTGCTTAGATATAGGGCGCTCCTTTGTTAATATAGCTTATATAGTAAAAAAACGGTACTTAATACGCCCCCTTTTTCGGCCCTCAGAGGTCAGATCGCGAAATGGACAGACAGACAGACAGACAGACAAAACGGGGACAATAGAGCATTTTTTTTTCGAAAATGCTCTAAAAAATTATAAACAAATATTGTTAAAACAAGGTCGCTTTGCGTGCTTTTTTTTTCGGCAAAACTACGAACTACAGTGTCAAAGTCTATATTCTTTGCAATTTTAGACTCAATACTGAGCCTAGCTAGGTTGTTCAGACTATCCTGACCCATGGTAGACCTGAGATAATTTTTGGTGAGTTTAAGTTTGCTGAAACTTCTTTCTGCAATGCTACTGTGGCTGGTGTTGTAAGGAATATTATCAAACTGACTGTCAAGTTGGGAAATATGCTTTCTAATTTGTATTCGCATAATGCATTTAGCAATTCCAATGCGCCCAACTGTTTTCCACCAAAATTGGCATTAAGAACCATTGTTATGTGATTCATTTCCTGTTTAAGGTCTTCAGAGGTTATGTCATTAAAATATGTCTCCGCTAGTCTCGCTGCTTTGCAATTTAATTCCTTTTCTGAGATTTTTTGATAATTCCAAAGAAAACTGAAGTTATCAGAAATCAGGTTTGCTGCACTTAAACGAACTGCAAGCCCTCCAATAACATTATCCTAAATTACATAAAATATATGCTTTCGAAAGTGTGCTTCCTCAATAGATTCATCTGATTTATTCATTTTATCTAAATTTTCATCAGGTTCACCCTCATCGTGGAAACGTGTTTTTTCCCTGGCATAGTTGTTAACAATTTTATTTCTATCTGAAGACTGGATGCAACAAGTTTAGATTCAGTCCACATTGCTTTCCAACTCTCTCGCAATGCCTGTAGTTGTGAAAACAAGCTTTTTATGTTTGCAACTAGCTTGAATGGTTTTATTACAAAAATCAATGGGAACTAATATTATGTACCATATGACTGACATTATGATGCAGGTGAAAGAACTGACATAACATAGAGCTTCAGTGATTTCGTCCCTAGATTTTGCAGTGATATTGAGTTATAGCAGGTTTTCTAAGGCCAACTTAACCCCTGAAGGATGAGCTACAAACGGTTTTACGCTTTCAACTCGATCTGACCATCTGGTACCAGATATGCCACGAAGCGAACAGCCAATTCGTTTTAACAATATTTCCCATCTTTTTGGACTGCAACTGAATAATGTATATATTGTTTGTAAAGTTCCAAAGTATGTGATTGCTTCTGGAATACATTCAGCAGCATCATTACCACATAAGTTAAGTGTGTGGCAACCACAAGGAGAGAATATGGCGGTAGGGTATTGTTCTTTGATTATCGCTTGTGGTCCTTTGAATTTGCCTGACATGTTTGCCGTATTATCATAACCTTGAGTCCTACAATCAGCAAGGGGGATAGCATGGTTTTCCAATGGTTCAGTAATTAGTTGCGCTATTTGTGACATTATTAATTTAATTAATTTAAATTTGACTTTTAAGACTAAGATACATACTTCAGTTTTTTTACTTATCCTCGTTAAAAAATGTATATTAGATAAAATTTAAAATGAATTTTAAATAAACTAAAATTTTAAAGTGTTATTTAAAATTTAAAACATAATTTATATTTAAATTTAAAAAAAAACCCGAAGATTAGCAGAATGTAAAAAACAAAACAAAGACGTAACACGGCAAAAATATCTTAATGGAAAGCCAAAAATATAACTAACAATAAAGATACATATTTGCGGAAGCTTAAAGATGTATGCAAATTAAATTTTATACGAATGATGTAAAATATAAATTAAAAAAAAAGAGTTCTATTTTTTTAATTTTCATAATATTTACTTTAATTTACATCTACTGCTCATGAAGGGCCCCCTAAAATTTCATGGGCCCCGGTGCGGCGCACCGGCTGCACCCCCCTCTCATAGGGCCTGGCCACACGTGAGGCATTTTGTTTGGTGAGACTCCCAATCGAGCCAGTTTTGATATTATTTAATTACTTTGATTCACTAAATCTTGTTAAATTAACTAAGGTTCGGCTATTTGAAATATATTTTATTTAATTAAAAAGACAACAACCCAGAATGCTGTCATCGACTTAATGCGTGAAAACCCTCGATATTACACTCGAAATGACAAATACTCGTAGCCTAGCAGCACATGTAAATATTAGGGAGCGACCGATAATCGGATCGCTATCGGTATCGGACCGATATTGGCACTACTGGTTAATATCGGATCGGCCGATTGTTCTAGGGAGCGACCGATAGTCGAACCGATATTGGCACTATGGGTTAACTGTCGGACAGGCCGTTTTTTTGGCTGCCGATACATTGTTTTTTTTTTTTCACAACAGAGTTGCAGAAAAGAAAATCAGTAAATAACCCTATTCTATAACTAGATCAGACGAGATTTTTTAAAAAAAAAGGAAAAAAAAAACCCGTACACAGAAATTGTCACGTATACATCAGAGATACGACCTTGAAACAATAAGATTGGCATTTCTTAATTCTAATGTATGACCTTGAATGATACAATTAGTGAACATCTGTGCGTATTTTTTGTTGGGGTGGGAAGTTGGGGGGGGGGGGGGGCAAACAAGACTTATGTGTGGGCGAAGCGTCATGAAATATGACAGGGAAGGGGTAAGCATGGGTTGACATACGTCATTAGCTGTATTATAGCACGATAGAAACACGTGTTTGGCAATTGGCATTGTTGTTGCTTAAGGGGCTGTCCATTAATTACGTCAACAAAATAGGGGGGAGGGGGAGGGGGTCAGAAAATTTTTGACAATTGTTGACAAGGGGGAGGGGAGGGAGGTCAAGAAAAGTTGACGTCAACAATGTTACTTTTTTAAATTTAATATAATTACTTAATTAGTAGGAAAATTAAGCAGCGTTTGTAGTTCTGTGTTACACACTCGCTTAACATTCAGTATTTTAATTAAACTAACTATATTCCTACTAATTTTGCCACATAAACATTTTGGAAGGCACCTTTTTAGGGGGGGGGGGTAATCAAATGTTGACGTAATTTTATAGGGGGGTCTCGGTGTAAACGAACGTTATTTGGTATGAACTGGTGAATATAAGAACTCAATTCATGTCCATGGTTCATATGATTTATTAACGACACAATAATATAAATAAACAGAATAAATCCAATGAATTATACTTGTAAACAATGAACTTAACTGATCAACTAAAACTTATGATATGTACTCGAATACTCTCAATACTCAAACAACTTCACTGACTTAATCGACTCAACTCTTTTCTCTCTCTATCTCAATCTCCTCTTTCTCAACTGAACATCGTCTTTATATAGTTTCCTTCCATCCATCTCGAACATTCCACATCGCTCTGTCTCTCACTCATTTGGTCAATACAATTTACAAATCAACAACATATTTATTTTCCATTGATATCTAGAATAATAAACAACATATTTATTTTCTATCAACATCTCGAATGTTGACCCCTTGACCACACGTTGACCTAGTTGGCCAAACTCCAAAGATACACACACACCTGTGTGCGTAGTACTCATAACTATACCATGACACCTCCCCCCTTTTCCTTAAAAAAATGTTATACATTTTTTTTTAAACGTAATTTAAGTGAATATATAGTGTCAAAAATATGTAGATATACAATGCATACAATCTTGTGATTAAACACAAAAAAGCAAAAGATGTGGTTCATGTAATCATGATCGTTGTATAAAATAAACAATGATATTTGTACAATAGTTATTTTAACTTAGGTCAATCTAGATAATAATATCTGGTTTATTGTACATCAACATTGTATTATCGGTTACAATGATGTTACTTCGTCACAGTTGTTAAAATCTTTTCCTTTTTGTTCTGAATTCATGGCTATTTTTCTCAAATTATCTATATGGAATGTGAGTTTTTCTCCTTTTAGCTCTACTACATAATTCACTTCTGAAATTTTCTCAACAACTTCACATGTGGTCCTATGCTGGTGTTACCAAAATGACCTTTTTCTGGGAGTAGTACACCAGAACCTGACTTCATCAACTTGAGTACCTCTGAGGTATCTATTTTTGTTTTTACGTTTCTGTGTTTGAGTGCTGTTTTAATCAGCACTTCTTCAAGCTATTTTCGTTAGCGTTGATTACTCATTTCTTGTTAATGTTGTGCTGACTGTTCATATAGCGACATACATCTCTATTTTGTGGACATACGTTCTCTATAAATAGTCTAAGTAGTCCTCTTGGATTTTTCCCAAACATTAATTCATACGGTGAAAATGATTGATTCATGTTGGAATCTCTCTGTATGCGAACAGTACAAGAGGGTGAGTGTTTATCCCATTCTTGTCCATATTCTTCAATTATCTTTCTTAACATTGTCTTTATTGTTTGATTTGCTCTTTCTATCATTCCATTCGCGCCTGTAGTCGATATTCTGGCTGCAAATGTTTGTGTGACTTTTAGCATTTGCATAAACGATCTTGTCAAAGGGATTGAAAATTGTGTTACCGTTGAACTGACAATATGATTTCTGGAAATCCAAATGCGGTGAAGACTTTTACTAAAGAAGTGCATGTTTTGATTCAGCTATAATATCAACCAATGGTATGGCCTCTCCATCCAGTCTGAAAGTCAATAATGGTTAGTAAAAATCGGTGGGGTTTTCTCTGTTTGACATGCACTAGACAATGGATCCAGACTATATCAATGGCTATTTTTTAAATGGCTCTGATAAAGTTGTAATCCATTTTGTTGGGAGTGGTTAGCGTGTATGCTTTTGTGACCAATAATATTGTGTTTCTGACACAACGAACATGACTTGATAAATGATTTGATGTCTCTGAACATAGCTGGGCACTATGCACACATTGTCTAATTCAATTTTTTTAATGTTTTCTTAGGAACCATATAACCTGCTAATGAAACAGACGTGTACTGTTTTAGTACTTCTTCTCTCTAGCAGTTGTAACTATTGGTCTGCTCTGTATCACTGTTTAGAATTTGAGAACCTTCTCATCAGAATACCATCTCTGCAATAATATTTGATTTGTTGACTGTTACTAGTGCCTTGTTCACAATGTTGAAAATATCGTTTCCAGAAGTGTCGTCTCTGCTAATTTACCTAACTCACATCAGAGTTGATATTTAGATATGGAGATAAACATTTTGATTGTCAGAACTGGAGTTCTTTGTCTTTATTTTGTTCTTTGATAGATGTCGATATTGTCACAACGTTTATATGTTCAACGTATGTGCTTAATCAGCATTAAGCTTTTGTAGTTAATTTTTCAACGAGTTCATTTCTCATCATTCATAATTATCTTTGTTCTTTAGAGCAATATTTTTTGCTAATCTGTGTCCTTTCATTTTGTTTATCCATAATTTGGGCTCTTTGTTCTTTTTAACATTCTCTTGCTCAGCAATTACCTATCTAATCCTTGTATGTAATCACCAATATCTTGTGTTCCATTCCAGTTGGACATATTAGTTTAGTAGTGAGCACGTGAAATCTTTGCTCCTGATTTGTTTTCTGTTCTTGTATGTTTTTTAATTCTCTAACTGGGTATATATCCTTCTTTTCCAACCATTCATTAAACATTTCTTGTGAATTATTGTCATTTATATTGGGAATATTTCCCACTATCAAGGAAGTAACTGGAGACGGCATTACTATAGCTTTCACATGTCCATTATCCATGGCGTGTCGATATGAATGTTGGCGGTCCCTACATGTTTATGACCTGTCCATTTCCCAGTTTATGTCTTCTTTTCATTAGTTAAGTGTTCTTCGCTTAACTATTTTCTCATCAACCACTACAGATGTACAACCTGTGTCTCTGAGACATAATACAGCCTGATTATTAACAAAACAGGATGGGAATGCTTCAGATGTGCCCTTTGCTCTCTCTAATATTGTTGCAACAGTGTTTTCCTTGTTTTCTTTTCTTGATAGAGTTCTAAATTCTCTTCAGCTTCTAATATCTTTGAGGACTTATATTGGGTGATATCCTTCTTTGATAGGTGCTGCGTACCGGTGCTTCCATGGGACCTTCGCCTTTCTACCATCCTATGTGATTTGTACTCTCTGATATCTATTGTGGTAGTTTTTCTGTTCATTTTATTGACCTCTTTTGATATAGTCCCCTTGTAGTAGTTGTTACGTTCCAGCATGCCAGTAGTTTCTTGAAGGACTGTAATTGATTCCATATGCTCCTGCTTTGTTTTTATATGAATATGGATTTCCTCTATTCCGATAAATACAGTCATATTGTAGATGCCCGACTCTGGCATATGTAACATGTTTTAGGCATCCTAGCGAGGTGAGACTTGAGTATCGTTTATTGTTGGCGCACATGACATTACATGACTTTTCTTTTCTGTGGTAAACAAGGCGTGTCTATATGACCTTTGAAATCCAGACATGGCAGATATAAGTTTTTTTTTCTTTACAGTGCACTTTGTTCTGTTTTATGTAAATATAAAGCTGCATGCTGCTGTGTGTCAAATTGTCTACTAAGATGGTCAATTATCCTTGCATTATTATGGTCAATTTCTGCCATTTTGAACCAATTAAGGAAGATAACTTTCCAAATTGTTGACATTGTTTATGGATGTTCATCAGCATTCATTAAAGTATTGTGGAACTTATTCCTGTAATGTTCCTCTGTTTTGTTATAATGTTGCAGTAAATATTTTTTTACAACATCATAGTCTTTAGCAGCTTCACCTTTGATATTGTTCAAAGCAGCTTGTGCTTCTGGGTCATGGCTTCATAAAGATAAATTATCCAACTTTATCTATTTGCTTATTGCAAACTGTGTCTCCATGACAGAAAAAAAAAATTGTCTATGTCACCATGTTTGCCGCTAAATGGTTGTATTCTTATTTTATGTTTTAAAGTTTGTGACTGAGTTGTCACTTTTGTTAAGTTCTCATCAATCGTGGGTCTTTTCATGGCATCAATTTCTGCCATTTTTAATGCATATTCGTGTTTGCGGTCTAATTCTTCTTTTTCCGCCTGGCGTAAACGCTATTTTTCTCTTTCTTCTCGTTCCTTTTCTTCTTCTTTTTCCACCTGGCGTAAACGATCTTTTTTCTCTTTCTTCTCGTTCCTTTTCATCATTCAAGCAATCGCGAACATATTTCGCTAGCTGTGTTCCTTCTAGTCCTATTGCTCTTCCTAGCTCAAGGAATCTATTTGTGTCCGCATCCATCTTATGTGGTTTGTTTTACAATGATTTCAAGTGTGTAGCAATCAATCCAATGTACGAACTAAAAAATATTAATATTATCAAATCTATATAAAAAATATTATAATAATGACATCAAAATAACAACATAAACAATGAACCATGAAATTATCTAGGACAAGATAAAAGAATGTTACAAGAGGAATACAAATATTAATAAACAAATGTATAAACAAACTAGACATATACCACTAAACAAATATTTAAATCTATGCCTAAGTGGAGCCTTAAATTCACTCAAAAATACAAAAATGTATATATAACTCCAAAAAGACAATAAATTAATTCCTAATAGCAAACGAAATCAGCTAGTCTAATATTCATTTGAAAAAAATACATGTAACATGAATAAAAGAAAAATTAGTACACTGAAATCAGACACAAAGATTTTCAATTAAATTAAATTATCTCAAGTTAATACTAATTATGTCCCTTGTTTACTTGACCTTTCTCCTTTGTTCTCGAATAAACTCCAATAAAATAGTTTACTACAGTACCTGTACTATAAATACTCCAGTCCAGCACAGTTATAAATAAACTTGAAAGTTCATGAAATTTCTGACCCGACTACGTAAGAATTGTTTACAAAAATGTTCCACTGACTGAACACGTTAAGTGCGTATATTCTATTCAGGTCAATTTACTGTCCAGCGACGAATAAACGAATGATATTATTATTCAACTGTAGTTGACATGCTCGTAGTATGTAACGTAGCGGCGTATCATAAACATATAATAAATGCTGCCTTACTTAATGTACAGTCTCTTCTAAGAGGAGTATTTCTTATAACACTGACCTCAATGTCTCCTCAAATTCTGTTTGATGTGTCCTCGGAGGCGGATTCACTATGTCGCTGGCCACCATATAAATGATATTATTTGTATGAACTGGTTTATAATGAGAACTCAATTCATGTCCATGGTTCATATAATTAATTGACGACACAATAACATATAAACAGAATAAATCCAATTTAATTCACAATGACTGACAATCTCCTCAACCCTGATTAATAATACTTGTTAACAATGAACTTAACTGATTAACTAAAACTTCTGATATGTACTCGAATACTCTCTCAGTACTCAACTGAACTGAACTTCTGAACTCAAATGACTTCACTGACTCGATTGCCTCAATTCTCCACACTTTCTCAACTGAACATCGACTTTATATAATTTCCTTCCATCCAACTCGAACATTCCACATCGCTCTGTCTCTCACTCATTTAGACAATACAATTTACAATAAACAACATATTTATTTTCTATAAATATCTAGAATCTTGACCCCGTGACCACATGTTGACCTGGTTGGCCAAGCTCCAAACATACACACACCATGACAGGTCGCTTTCTGTATTTAACAATTTTATTATAAACAGAATATCTGAAATAGAGTAGATAAAGTTATAAGGCTGTGGTTATACGGACCCGGGTCCCAATAAAATCCGATTGTTATTCGGACCCGTGGCAAATATGCACTAAGCTTAGTTATATTTAAACTTTATTTGACGGAACCAGAAAAAATAATAATAATACAGAGTCCTTAGTGGAACCCTAGACACTGAGTAACGATTAAATCATACAATTCAAACAATTATAAAAAACAATAATGAAGTTTATGTATAGCTAAGCTAAGTCTTTAAAATATTTTAAATAATGTATCATTTTACTATTTGCTAATTTGATCATTGAAATAACTTTTTATTACTTATGAAAATGGCGACTAGTGAAACCTCGGTCGAAAATAATGATATGATTCTGGATGCACTGAAATGGTTTGTTTTTAGTAAACCGACATGCGTATATTTTTCAAGTTCCTGACTATGGGGCAGCCCGTAGTGAAAATTCCACAGCAGGGGCCAGGCATTTTACAGCAGGGACCAGGCACAGTAGGGGGCAGGTAATACATTTTACTAAGTAGAACAAATAAGCAGAGGGGGCCAGACAAAATTCATGGGGCCCTGGCCCTGCCCCCCCGCAAGCTACGGGCCTGCTATGGGGGTGAACGCGACACAATTTGCATAACTTTTATCAGCGGCATGTTTGCGTGGCACAATTACAAAAATTTTTGTCTCGTGTGATACTATCTTAATAGGGAGCCGGGATTACCGTGCCGGAGCCATCAAATTTGTGGGAGCCGGAGCCGGAAAAAAATTTGGCGGCTCCGCAAGCCTGGTTTAACGACGGTGTGTCGCAACCGCGGTCTGCGGCGCTCAGCTGTGATTTTGTGGCATCACTGGAATGTGTACATTATTTGGCTGTGGACTTGAGTAACTTAACACTGTTAACAAACTAATAGTCATTAGTTAGTTATCAACATCTTATTCTTACTTCTGTAGGCTTGAATAATGACTTTGTCAAATGCCAATTTAATTCATTAAAATTTGTATTTCAATTTTCAAACTTGTAAAGTACAGAAATACAGAATTATTGTTCTCAAATCTCAATTTCATTCAACTCTTGTTCTTTGTTTTTTTCAATTAATTATGCATTTCAATACACATCATAGACTATAAACATTTGAACAATAACAATAAGCAATAAGCATCCAATGAGCGAATGACAAGATGAGATGAACTCAGATGATGAGTCTGACTTTTCCTCAGATTCAAAACAATTAGTGCACTACAATAGTTCTTCACTTTCAACTTCTAATCAGCCAATGTCATTTAACCATTTAGGCCAGAATCCGGTTCCTAGAAGGCATCCAACCCTCAGATTTACCGGTATCTGCAAAGTACCGGTACCGGATCCGGCAGATTCTCACATAAGAAAATCCGGATCCGGCTGGAAAAAACGGATCCGGCACACCCCTAGACATGATAGACGCCATGGTGCTATTATTCAAAGAGAAATCAAGATCGGACGTGCCAACAACAGAAACAAAGGCAGACTTTCTGCACTAATTTCACATTTGAAATGCCGTACTGTTGCAAATAACTTTGTTTTTTTATTTTACTAGAGATTGTTGTTGTTGAATATGTTGTGTTTGATTTGAAGAACCATTAACATTGTTAATAATTCACTCTGTTCAGCAGCGTTATATTATCAGAACACATTTAATTGCGTTTTTTAAAGACAGAGTTGCTAGAAAACGGTTATACAGAAAATAAAACTGTTTTTGTCTACGCTTTTACTTTCATATGGGTCACTGATTTTTGTTTGTCTGAGACCTTAACTCCAAAATTTGTCAGTTTTTGCCCCACCCTATTACATAATATACTTCTGATATTGTATTTAAACACATAAAAGTCTTTTCTATGTGTTACCTAACTTCATTACCAGTTTTAATTAATTTTAATTAAAAAATACAGGCGTAACAGTTACATGAGTCCATGACTTGCCATTTTCCCTCTTTCAAAACCAGAGTTGAAGAAGTAATGTATTATTAGTCTATTAGCCAAGGCAATAAAGGTATTCCCTTCAACTAGCACAGACACCTTCTATAAAGTATTAAGTGGTTCACCGTCTGATAAAGATAATTATGACATTTAAATGGTTCTTACTTAAATAATAGTGAATTTAAGCATAGACTAAAACAGTTATATTACAACAATAATTGAAAGAATACCCATTCAATAATAATTATGTTAATTCGGTCGGCCTACAATCTACTATATGTTTACATTGACAACCAATTACCGACCACGTGACCTGTTATATTTGTTTAAATTTGAGATAATAAAACTATCTAACAACTGTAAAAAATATATACTAATCAATTTTGAATATATAATGTCTTAGAAAATATCATTATCTCTTAAAAAAATAGCCTGAAAAAAATAGAAGTGTCCGCAAACATGAGGGGTATCGTTCAATGTACAAAAGCATCAAAATGGCCTCGAGGTTTATCATATTAAAGTTATTATAACTACAAATACAATAAACATTTCCAAAGAAATATAAAGCTAAAAGAGTAAGGAACAAATAATGTAACTATTTATTTACAAGTTTTTATCGTTTTTACTTACCAACTAGGGTGTTTAAGTCCAACACCTCTTGTGACCCTCTTAATTCAACACACGGCGCTGGACCAGTCGTCACCTGGACAGGTGTGTAAAACGAGAGATGAGGACGATGCGTGGAGACCATTGACGTAACCTGATTTTGTAGGTGTGGACCGGACATGTGTAGTTAATTGGTTTTTGTTTTGGAGAACAAGGAGTTGGTGACCTGGAGATTACACGTTGGACTCGCTTGTGGCCGGCAGTGATTTTGTTTCCTATGTGAATTTATTAGTTTGGTTATGGAATTAATGTTTAGTAAATTTGTGTAATAAATAAATGTATCAGTCTAGTCAATATTGAACCCACGTGTCCTGTGTGTCATTCTGTATAATATCAAGTTGTAACACTGGTGTCAGAGGCGGAACAGTCTACAATGTCCGGTAAGAAACTAAACAAACTTTTAGTTAGAAAATTGAAGGAGGAATTAGAAGAAAGGGACCTTCCAACTGACGGTAAAAAGCAGCAACTGGTTAAGAGACTAAATGAAGCTCTTATTGATGAGGGAATGGACCCGGAGAGCCATTTTTTTACCACAGAAATCGAGCAGTTGAGAAGTGAAGTGAAAGAATTTCATTTAACATTAAGAAGTGAAATAGAGGACATTAAGAAAAGTTTAAAAGGTGACCTCGAGAAAGCAAAGATCGAAATAAATGAAGATGTCGACATGAGGGTGAATCAACTCCGGGCTGAGATTTTAATCAACAATGAAAATACAACGAGGAAATTAGCGGCATTAGGGAGGAATTGAACAAGGCGCAGGGGTCACAGGCGGTGACCCAGACTACATTGAGCAAGATAAGACCACCAATTTTTGACGGCACTATTTCATGGTCCGTCTATAAAAGACAATTTGAGGTGGCTGTTAATGTTAACGGCTGGACCCGGGACGAAGATAAAGCAACGGCGCTTGTGTTGGCCTTGAGAGGAAAAGCCGCCGAACTACTGCACACCATTTCTGATCCAGGACGTTATGATGCCGTAGTTAGGGCCTTAGAATTGAGGTTTGGCGATGAACACTTGCAGGAGCTCTACAGAGTGCAGTTGAAGACAAGACAACAGAAGTCTGGGGAATCCCTGCAAGAAATAGAGGCAGACATCGAGCGACTAGCACCCTGTCCTACCCAACGGCTGAACAGGAATTCCTTAATGTCATTGTAATTGACTCTTTCATAGATGCCATTCGCGACCCAGAACTGAAAAAGCAATTAGGATGAGGGAAACAAAGGGCAAGCGAAGCACTGGCCTATGCCCTGTCGTATGAAGCTGCTAAGAATTCCTCCAGGACCGAACATCATTCAAGGGCAGTTAGAGGTCAATGAAGATACACAGCTTGACCAGATTCGTAGGGTGGTTGAAGAGGCTATGGCAGCCAAGGAACAAGAGATGGCCGAGAGGACTAAGAGTATGAATGACCCTCGCTGCTGGAGCTGTGGTGCTTCTGGTCATCTTCGTAGAAACTGTCCAGGAGTTCGGCAATACCAGACCAGACAGTCAAGAGCCTCCCCACAATTTAATCGCTGGGGTAACCAGGGGAAACTAACGTCTGCCAGCTTCGTAGGGCAAAAGCTGGTAAAACACTCCAACAAAGCCCATAAAGTCGTCATGCCAGTTGCAACTCTGGGGACTAAATCGAGCCTGTATGTTAAAGGAAAAATTGGACAGTTTGAGTGTAGATTTCTATTGGATACTGGGGCATCACGTTCAATCTTGCGACCTAATGCAATCAAAGACATGCAAATGAATAATGTGAGTGGGCATTCATTGAAGACTGCAAGTGGGGAATTAATGCCGATCCTGGGACGGACTAAAATTGAGTTCCAACTAGGATGAATCGTTCATTCATGAATTTTTGTGGCTGACATTGTCGACAAATGCATTTTGGGGCTGGACTTCATGCACTTATATGGCCTCACTGAACCTTGGCGTAGGCACGTTACAGTGTGGAAAAAGGAATTTCCCCTTCTTGGGAAATATGATAATGAGAATGTTATAAAGAGGATACGACTCATTGAAGACATAAGTGTCCCTGCTCAGTCGGAGTTTATCATCTGGGGTAAACTGGACTATTATGGAGATGGAATGAAGACAGCCATAGTAGAGGCTGGTCATGAAATTGGTCGAGGACTAGCCATTGGGAAAACATTGGTGGCAATCAATGAAACCAAGTTGGTACCAGTAAGAGTGATGAACATTACAAATACTAATCAAAACCTTCGTAAGGACAGTGTCATCGCTACATGTGACCCTGTTGATTTAATAACGAACTGTGAGATTGATAAACGTTTAATAGCCAAAAGTCCTGCAAAGAATCGATTCTTAGATAAACTTTTATGTGAATTGCGGAAGGATTTGCCCCAAAGCGATTATGATAAGGCCGAAGCTATGTTACAGGAGTATACAGATATCATGGCTTCTGAAGAAATGATTGCGGGAAAACAGACTTGGTTCAGCATCGAATCAACACAGGGAGTGCTAAACCAATACGGCAAATGCCACGCCACCTACCTCTAGCGAAACAACAAGAGGCAACAGAAATGTTGGAACAAATGCATAAACAAGTGGGTGATAGAACCGTCCAACAGCCCGTGGAGTTCACCTGTCGTACTTGTCAAGAAGAAAGATGGGTCGTTTAGATTCTGTGTAGACTATAGAGCTTTGAATGAGGTAACTGACAAAGACAGCTATCCTCTTCCCCTGCATCGACGACACTTTGGATACACTCGCTGATCTAGAATTTTCTCCACTCTCGACTCCTCTTAAAAGTGGTTACTGGCAGGTTGGTTTACACCCTAAAGATAAAGAAAAGACTGCATTCTCGGCGGGTAATGGTCTCTGGCAGTTTATCGTTATGCCGTTTGGGTTATGTAATGCACCAGCGACTTTTGAACGGCTTATGGAACACATCTTGCGAGGTCTCAACTGGAAGACATGCCTCGTCTACCTCGATGACATTATAGTGATGGGAAAGACATTTGATGAACACCTTACGAACCTTAGAGAAGTGTTCCAGCGTATTCGCAGTGCCGGTATGAAGCTCAGGTCCACGGAAGTGTTCACTATTTAGAAAGAAGGTGAACTATTTGGGCCACGTTGTGTCTGCAATGGCATAAGCACTGATCCTGGTAAGGTTGATGTCGTAAAGAGTTGGCCAAGACCAACTAACGCGCATGAGCTTCGAAGCTTCCTGGGACTCTGCACATATTATCGCAGATTTGTGCCAAACTTTTCCAGCATTGCCAGAGAGCTTCATCGGCTCACGGAGCAAAAGAAGCCATTTCTTTGGAGTGAAGAATGCCAACAGTCTTTTGACAAATTAAAGAATGCACTAAGCTCTTCCCCAGTACTGGCTTACCCAGTCCCTGGTAAAACATTTATACTCGATACAGATGCTAGTAATACCGGGTTGGGTGCTGTGTTGTCCCAAAGGATAGATAGCGTAGAGAATGTCGTCTCATATTACAGCCGGACCCTTTCGAAATCCGAGAGGAACTATTGCGTCACCAGACGGGAACTGCTGGCTGTTGTGGATGCCATCAAACACTACCATAAGTACTTGTATGGTCAGAAGTTTATTTTAAGAACAGATCATGCTGCCCTGAAATGGCTTCTGTCTTTCAAGAGCCCAGAAGGTCAAATTGCAAGGTGGATCGAGAGACTTCAAACCTACGTCTATGAGACCCAACATCGCAGAGGACTGCTACACAAGAACGCCGACTCTCTATCTCGCCGACCATGTAAGCCAGAATGTAAACACTGTCAACGTTTGGAGGCGATAGAGACAGATGACGTTTATGTTCGAACCTTGGAGTTGGATGCCGCGGAGTCATGGTCTGACCTCAAGATCCGAGAGGACCAACTGAATGACGAGGATTTAGCCCATATCCTCCGGTGGAAAGAAGAAGGGCCCCGGCCAGATTGGCAGCAAGTTGCCGAAATGGGTGCTTCTACGAAGGCCTATTGGGCTCAGTGAAACTCTATGATAATTGACCACGGGGCAATCAAGAGAGTTTGGGAATCTGCTGATGGCACCTCCCGTCGACTCCAACTAGTGCTTCCGAAGTCAAGGGTTCCGAGGTGCTGAATGAAATGCACAATGGTGCCACCGGTGGACATCTGGGTGTAAATAAAACACTAGAAAAAATGCGCCAGAGGTTCTACTGGTTTCACTACAGAAAGGACGTGGAGGACTGGTGTAGGAGGTGCAATCAATGCGCAGCAACAAAAGGCCGAGGAACAAACCTCGGGGCCACATGCAGAAGTACTTTACTGGAGTCCCTTTTGAGAGAATTGCCATAGACGTTGCAGGACCCTTCCCGGAGACCAGGCAAGGGCACCGCTATATCCTGGTTATCAAAGACTATTTCAGCAAGTGGCCAGAAGCTTTTGCTATGGCGAATCAGGAGGCCAAAACTATAGCGGGCATAGTGGTTAACGAGTGGATCAGTCGTTTCGGAGTCCCGATGGAGCTCCACTCGGACCAGGGTCGAAACTCTCGAATCAAAATTATTTCAGGAGATGTGCAGACTCTTGGGGATTCAAAAGACAAGAACAACCCCGTTACATCCACAATTGGATGGGATGGTCGAACGGTTTAACCGGACACTGGTGCAGCACCTGGCAAAATTGGTAGATGATCGCCAGGAAGACTGGGACACTCACATACCACTGTTTCTGATGGTCTACCGAGCAGCAGCTCACGAAACGACGGGTCACTCGCCATCAACGGTAGTGTTTGGTCGGGAACTCCGCTTACCTTGTGACCTTCTGTTCGGGCTCCCTAGAGACGCTCCCTCCATGGAAACAGAGTATGCCAATGGACTGAGATCTCGACTCGAGGAATTACATTCTATGGTTCGAAGAAACCTCAAACTCGCTAGTAACACTATGAAAACCAGATACGACAGACGGGCAAACTCGTCTGGTTTTCAAGATGGAGACCTAGTCTGGCTTTACAACCCACAGAGACGTAAAGGAAGATCCCCAAAACTGCAGAGGGACTGGAGGGCCCCTACCAGGTCATAAAGAGACTTAACGACGTCGTGTACAGAATACAGAGAAGCGCACGCACCAAGATGAAGGTGGTCCACCTCGATAGACTTTGCAAATTCTTTGGTGCAGATGGACCTGTCCGGGACGGACAGATTTAAGAGGGGGCAGTGTTGTGACCCTCTTAATTCAACACACGGCGCTGGACCAGTCGTCACCTGGACAGGTGTAAAAACGAGAGATGAGGACGATGCGTGGAGACCAGTGACGTGACCTGATTTTGTAGGTATGGACCGGACATGTGTAGTTAATTGGTTTTTGTTTTGGAGAACAAGGAGTTGGTGACCTGGAGATTACACGTTGGACTCACTTGTGGCCGGCAGTGATTTTGTTTCCTATGTGGATTTATTAGTTTGGTTATGGAATTAATGTTTAGTAAATTTGTGTAATAAATAAATGTATCAGTCTAGTCATTATTGAACCCACGTGTCCTGTGTCATTCTGTATAATATCAAGTAAGTTGTAACACTATTTATCTACAAGTTTTTATCGTTTTACTTACCAACTAGGTGTTTAAGTCCAATAAAGTTCAATTCATTGTGACTGGTGTAGCGTTGCCAACTTGATTGTCGGCCATTTTCACGGTCTTGCTTGAATAGGTGAAAAATGTGTGTTATATGCTATTTCTCTAGCGGTCTGCGATTCTGGGCCATGCTTACAAATTAAGTTTTATTATCATATTTCAAAAGCAAAATGGATTTTTAATGATAATTAAAAGAAACCTACAAAATTAAAAATCACATAATAATTTACTTTTGTTTATGATTTTTTTATATTAAAAATATCGTTAAATACAATTTAATTAAATGTTTAGTATGGTTGTAAAAGGCATTCATTTTCGCACACATTGATACATTTGACATTACTGTAGAACGAATGGCCCACGGAGATTGAAAATAGGATGGTCAAATTAGATCGCGCGTCGGCCGGTAAAAAGTGACTTCGGTGATGGTTTTCATTTAAAATATTCATCCTTTTGTTTTAAATCTACGTAATTAAAGTTTACATATTATTGTAGGGCTTATAATACACTTTAAAATGGTATAATTGTTTATGAGATTTGATCATTTTTAAGTAGAGAAATCATTAAGTTAAAACTATCCAAATATTGATTCACAGTGACGCAAAACCACGATTTTGAGCCAGTTTGTGGTACCTAATACAATCTCTAGAATCTTTTTATGGCATGAGAAATTTAATACTTTTTATGATCAAAGGATGAAAAAAAAAATTTAAGATATCAAAAGCCTACAAAAATTTAATTAAAATAAAGTATTGTTGTAATTCAGAAAGCTTTTAGTTCTAAATAAAAAAGACAACTCATGCATCATATGTTTGACTGTTGATATTAAAAGATATATACACAATACTTAGCTCAATAAAGTGTAGGCTAGCTGTGTTTTTGCATGACTCAAAAACGATATGATAATTTTAAAAATAAGGATGCCTAATAGTATTAGTTGATAAGCATTAGGGCCATCCTAAAAGACGTCCACACAAAGGGGGGAGGGGGATTCAGCAAAAGTGGACATGGAAGGGGGGTGAGGGGG
This sequence comes from Bulinus truncatus, assembly GCA_021962125.1. Taxonomy (NCBI): domain Eukaryota; kingdom Metazoa; phylum Mollusca; class Gastropoda; family Planorbidae; genus Bulinus; species Bulinus truncatus. The sequence goes on along the minus strand of JAGDYQ010000139.1, from coordinate 180,659 downwards.
TTAAGGACAGAGTGGATGTCCACAATGTAGTGTTTTTGCATACATTTATTGCAAAAATTCCAGCTTAATGACAAAAGAGTTATGATAGAAATCGGAACAATCTGAGTTGTAAAATTTTTCCATACACTTCAATTTTACTTAAAAAATTTATTGTTAGTTTTATATTGTCAAATAAAAAAACAGTCTCAAATAACGTTTTTTTTTCTATAAAATTTTAATGATTTTTATTTTGTGTTGAAAATTAAAAAAACACTGAAATATTTGAATTCGTCTATTTTGTATTGAATAATTAGATACAGGACAAAAGAAATATATTTAAATTAAAAAAAACAATCTTAATCTACAAAACGAAATATTTAATAATTGCAATAAAATTTATGAACACGATTTAGTCAAAAAAATAAGCGCAGGTCAAAATTAAACATCCAGGGTTTAAAATATGTAGATTAGGGGGATAACTATTTTCATAATTTTTCGCAACGAACATGAAACCCCTTACATTCGAGAATCAATGTATGTAGATGACAGTAGCAACATTATTATTTTTTTTTAAATTGAAAAAAGTTTCCCACCTTTTCATTTTTGTTTTCACATATCGCACAGTTTGACTATAGGTTTCAATTTCACACTTAATTTTTGTATGACTTTCTAAACTGCTTTTAAGTACATTCCAGTCAGTTGTTTCCATTTTATAAACAAGGCATTTACAGATGGTTGTTAATTTTTCTCTTTGTTTTGATCCCAGTTATACCAGAACTCGCTCCAGCTTGGGTGAGTTCACTATATATAACTATTTCATTATTGTTATATTTTATTTTATTTTCTGTTTTAGGAGCAAATATATAATATATATCTTCTGCAATATTTTAGAACATTGTAGAATATTTTTAAATATTTTGGATAAACTATCTCGTTTTCAGTGCAAGATTTACAGAGAGGAAGAAAAGTGCAAAAATGTAATTACTTTTTAACCACAGTAAAATGTCTTATAGAAATTCCAGCAACAGTGTAAAGTCTAACAGGTGTATTTGAGGATCTACCCTCATCTTCTAAACAGAAAGGGATCCATGAATTCCATCTGTTGAAAAGCTTATCAATGTCACACGGATGCCAACAAACCGTCAAATTCTTGGAAACTTCACTTTTCTGTTCAATAGCCAGAAATGGCGACTGAAACGAATCAAAATTATGATTACGATATAGAATTGCTCTGTAAGAAAATTTGACTTTCCAATTATCCAGCGCACTAATCAGAAAGAAACTCAATTGTCAGATTGAATAATGTGACAAAAAACAAAAAGAAACCCTCTGATAAATTTACTACAACACTTTCTCAGTTATTTGATGTCACCAACGTTAATGGAGAATGGAAAAGCGCGGAGGATAAAGAGCTCTACCAGAGGCAAGTTAAGAGTGGAGGAAAGATTGGTTATTCAATGACAAAACAAGCCTCTTTGGAATCAGTCCATCCAGGAAAACGAATCCGACTATCAAAAAACTCAACTCAAGCCAGCTCTCCTCAATCGCAACCTACACAAACACATTCAACTTTCTCACAGAGTCTTCGGATTCTGAAACCTCTGCTTCTTCACCCGACTCGCCAACCACGTCATCTTCTCCCGAATGCAAACCGAAATATCAAAGAGCAAGCACTGCAACAGCGGGTTTGATAATACTGAAAAACAACATTTCTACACAAAGCATATCACGTTTTTGCAACCATTGCTGAACAGGGTCATGATGTGCCTGTACCAAGTCAGGCTGGTGTCTGAAAACGAGTAGTTATGCTGAAAAATATGCCAACCGAAAGTAAACTCGGTATTCTTAAATGTGAGAGTGGTTCTGCCGCGGCTAGACCTCAGCCGAGCCGCGCGCGGCTACGCCGCCGAATTTTCGTCCGCCGTAAATCTGCCGAAAAATATGCGGCGCGCCTCATTAGCCGCCGTATTTCGTTCGCTGTTATATTGACCGTCGCATTACTTAATCTTATTGCACATGACCTTGCTGACCATATCAGTTCTGTCTTGAAAAGCTTTTCTGTTGATCACAAAATACTAGCTGCCTTGATGGTTCTGCAATTATGATAAAGACTTCAAAGCTTTGAAGGTTGATCTATCAGCACTTTACAGCACACGTATTGCACCTAATACTACCGACAGCATCAATAAAAATGAAGAATTTCAAACCGCAATTATAGAAGACGATGGAGCATTCGCAGAGGATAAAGAAATGATAAAGACCCTGAAAGAAGACATGTCTTCAGTGTGTACATTGCTTCTTGTAGATGATCAGCTTAGTGCATCAATAATGGATGCCTCTGACAGCAGCACTAACGCCATCAGTGACAGTCATAGACACAATCATAAGTCAGTGAAGGCATCATGTCCAACGAGTTGGAATTCAGCACTGAAGATGATTCAGTCTATACTTCACTTGAAAAGATGATGATGATAACACTGTTTATTTCTGTTGTTTTAAATAATAAAACTTTTCCCAAGTATTGTAAAATTGTTTTATTGCTGAAGTTTTATCAATTTATATTGTCTAGCGTCAGCCGAATTTCAGCCAAATATTTCGTAATCTGCCAAAAATCAGCCGAAAATCAGCAAATGTCAATTTACTCAATTTATGGTCAAATTCGGCTACGCCGGCTATCAGCCGAAAAATTATGTCAGCCAGCCGAAACTTAAAAAAAAAATTGGCGCCATGTATACGAAACCAGACAGTTGATAATTAGCTTATCACAACATTTGTCCGACCATTCCGAAGTGTTTTATAAAAACATTACCGACTGTGGCCGTTACAGTAGGTTTAGTCACGTCAGTGCGTGGTGGGTACAGCTAGTATTTAGTATTTAGTGTTAAAATAAAAATTTTGAAACTCGTTTGGACCTACCTCCCACCCTAGTTACGCCACTGTATATCCGCTCTGGCATGAGAAACATGATTTGTCCCTTTCATGTCGGTCACTAGATCTATTTCTGTTCCCAGGGCTTAAGCTACGGCCACGGTTAGATATGGTACAGCCTTAGCAAAACACAATACATCCTGACGATGGTCTGATTCTAACTTAGAGATGGGTTTTTCTGGATGTGCTGACTTGCACTTTTTCAATAAATCAGTACATCTTCTAAAGTTTTTGGCCCTTTTTCTTTTAGGAATGCCACTAAATCTTTATGGCACACATTAATTGCCCTATCTACTAAAATGAGTTCCCTTAAATCATGGTAATCTTGTTTTGCCCCAGATAGAGCCACCCATCTATCAAAAAATAAACTAAGGTTGGTGATGAATAAAATTCCTTCCGAGATGGGCTAATATTCTTAAATTTTCCCCTGTAACCATCACATGTTTTACCGTATATCTTCATTAATGATTCCTTCCCAACATCGTACTTCTTTATTTCATTTTCACTTAGTTTTAAACATACATCCAGGGCTTTGCCTCTTATGAATCCTAAAATTGACGCGGCCCATGTATTTCTCGGCATACCCGCGCTAGTAGCTAGCATTAAACCTAGATAAGTATGTGTCCATACTGTCAACGCCCTCTTTAAAATAATATAATTTAAGTGATTTGGTAACTCTATCGCCTGTTCCGTTGACTACGAGGTTAGCTGACTGTCTACTGCTCTCTGATTTAAGCGCGCCCTTTCGTTCGCGATTTCTTCCTTTCTCAGTTCCCGTTCTGTGGCTCTTTCTTCTCTCTTTCTGTTTTTCTTCCCTCTCTCTCTGTTTTTCTTCCATCTCTTTCTTTTTCCACCCTCTCTCTCTCTCTCTCTCTCTCTCTCTCTCTCTCCACAGATACCCAGGTAACTCTTGGCCTTTAAGGCCAAGTGCCTTACCAGCTTCAACAATATTTAAAATTGATGACATGGCAGTAACCAAAACCAATTATAACTAATAAAGGAAAATGTTTGATACTATATAGCATACACAAAATATTCTATTATGTCATCAACATACAAGTAATAACTAAATAAATACAATACTTTTTCAAACCAGCAAATTAAATGTTTTGGCTGCTCAGGGTGGACCCTATTTTAACCTCTACTGTAAAAAATACAGAAATTCCACCAAGAACAACAAACAAATAATTAACCAGATTTCAATAATACAATATTCTAATAATAAATATAGAAAAATATGTCAACTTACATAATACGACATACACAATAATTAATTATGATCCTTGACTTCGATGGTTGATCCTCGGTCCGCGATGTTCGATGTTCTCTAATAGTGGGGTTGACTAACACACGGGTTGATCCTCGGTGATCCTGGTCCGCGATGTTCGATGTTCTCCGATGGTGAGGTTGACTAACACATATTTTAATCCTCGATGATCCTATGGTGGGGGTTCTCCGACGATGAGGAGGTGATTCCCAGCTACACATTAACGTCGGTCCCGTCAGTACAGCAACACTGGCCACTTTAAACAGTAGAGTTGGCCACTTCAGCAAACAGTAACGTCGGCCACTTCAGCAAACAATAGGGTTGGCCACTTCAACAAACAGTAGGGTTGGCCACTTCAGCAAACAATAGGGTTGGCCACTTCAGCAAACAATAGGGTTGGCCACTTCAGCAAACAGTAACGTCGGCCACTTCCAGCAAAACAATAGGGTTGGCCACTTCAACAAACAGTAGGGTTGGCCACTTCAGCAAACAATAGGGTTGGCCAAACCAGCAAACAGTAACGTCGGCCACTTCAGCAAACAATAGGGTTGGCCACTTCAACAAACAGTAGGGTTGGCCACTTCAGCAAACAATAGGGTTGGCCACTTCAGCAAACAGTAACGTCGGCCACTTCAGCAAACAGTAACGTCGGCCACTTCAGCAAACAATAGGGTTGGCCACTTCAACAAACAGTAGGGTTGGCCACTTCAGCAAACAATAGGGTTGGCCACTTCAGCAAACAGTAACGTCGGCCACTTCAGCAAACAATAGGGTTGGCCACTTCAACAAACAGTAGGGTTGGCCACTTCAGCAAACAATAGGGTTGGCCACTTCAGCAAACAGTAACGTCGGCCACTTCAGCAAACAATAGGGTTGGCCACTTCAGCAAACAGTAACATCAGCCACTTCAGCAAACAGTAGGGTCTTTATATCTATATATTCTTCTAACTGAATACAAATTGAGTCACTTAACAAATGTCATGAAACAAACAGATGGGTTTTATCCAGGGCTCGATTTACCGTCGGGGATGTCGGGGATATCCTCGGCACTGAGACCTGTCATTAGGGGTTATACAAAAACCGACTTCTGAAAAAACCGGTTGTCGAAGGTCAATTTCTCAAAAACCGGCGAAAACCGGTTTTCGGTTTTACTATAAAATAAGTGAAATAACGGATATTTTAAGCATTCTAGCAATAATTATTTTCAATGTATGTAGCATTTAATTAACGTGTATGAGAAAGAATGAAGGATAATGTAATTAAGTCAACCAATTTTTACGTAAAACAATAAATACAGGAAAAAATATCAATATGACAGTAAAAATACTACTACTGTCTGGGTACCTATATACTCATTTAAACTGCTTTATAACTAAACATATTTCTATCATGACCTTTGTTTCTCATGTTTCATTTATATTATATTGTCAAAGAAAAGAGGTTTGGTTTGCCGCACACAGACCAGTTCTGAAATCAGCCTTTGTGAAGTAGACCTCAGTATAGAGCTTATTTATATATATATAGTCTATAGATATTACGGTTCTCTTTCTACTCATGGTATTCACTTTCTGCCTTCCCCCCTCTCTCTCACTCATCCTATGTATAAGTTTCTAACGTTATCTATATATGTGACACAGTACACAAACACCTGCACCTCCATGGACGCACATCGAGTGCCCGTTTAAAAACATTCCTCCAATGTTCAACTCGCCCCTCCTTTCATACAATTGTCTCCCACCTACCCCCTCACATCCCTGAGATGTATTAGTTACACCAGTCATTACAACGGCTATACGACGGTCCTGCCATGGTCCTGCCATGTGAATGCCTTGTTTAGGTTAGACGGGTTGTGTGTGTTGGATGGCGAACATAATTTAGTCAACTTGAAAAATAGCCCCGTTCTGTCTATTGCTTAGTGATGAGCTAGGAGGCAATGATTATATACCCCACCCCGTTTCAAGTTGTTTACTTCCGCAAGTCAACACTAATTGTGCGCTAAAAACATCGGTTGTTTTGTGGAATTAGTTAACGACTTGAATTAAGCCCTCATTCCAGGTCGAGGAAACGGGTGCAATAAATCTCTCAATGTGTATATACCGTCCCCTCCACCTCCATCCAATCCACTTGGGCACGCCTTCTCTTTTGTATCGCTCAACAGTTACTTTCTATCAATGACAATGTACACAGGTCGGACTGAGGAGGAGTTCATTGGAAAGTCACAGTTTCAAAATTTTTTGCAATTTGTTAAGTTCTAAGCTAAACCGGCTTTAAAGCCAAAACCGGTTGTCGAATGCTTCGACTTTCGTCAAAAAACCGGTTTTTCGCCGCCGGTTTTTAAAACCGACAACCCCTACCTGTCATCCCCATACCAATTTCCTGGACATATTCACCATAGTTTCTGCTCAAGGTAACATTAAGAAATATTACATATATTACACATAGTTGCATTCCGTAACACATACTTTATTTTAATGTATTTCAACATCTCCCTACATTGTATATTTCAATTCTCTATTACAGCTCGAGCAATCAAAATAAAACAGGCCAGACACCTGGGCTGATGCGACCCCCAGCATCTGCAGGTGTGGGTACAGGCCAGACAACTGATTAATGCAGCCCCCAAAATGCAGGTTTGGCTACTATGTGCACAATATTTCGTCCAACTGAAACTCTAAGCTCCACGAGATCTACACAAGTTATTTACGGCGGTATCACACCAAAGGCTGGTACATCATGCGATCAGGTTTCTGGCAACACATCAAATTTAATGCCCTCACTTCCCATTGTAGCCCCATCCACCAAGCCCATACATCTCCCATGATGACATATCAAGGTTTGAGCAATTCAACACAACCATACACCTCAACACCTGTGCCAGGGAATCGATTCAGGCAGTGGCCCAATCCCCAAGCCGATTTCTTTCCAAGAGCAAATTCTCACACTGTATTGAATCCAACACCGAATCATCTCCACAATCAAATTGCAGATTTAGACTTTTTATTGGTTGCCTAAACTTATTGATAACCAGCAGCCAAAATTTGAATGACAGCGGCTATCTCGAGATGTCCAACACTGACAGATGCCAGAGCAGCAGTAGTAGCCCTAGAAGCACTAACTGTAATGTAACTTTGCAAGTGACTTCAGTGCCCACTACTTTAATAATAGCAGACAGAGCAACAGTCAACGCAGAAGTCAAGACACCACAGAGGTCAGTGCAAAAGTCAGACAAAAAAGCACAGCAGCCAGGACAGCAGTCAGACAAAAAAGTGCACTAGTCAGCACAGCAGTCAGACAAAAAGCGCAACAGCCAGGATAGCGAGACAGAGAGCAATAGTATTTTATCGAACGACTTCAAGTGCTACAGCTGTAACAATAACAGCCAGAACAACTATCCTAGCAGCTTTTATGATATATGTCATGGTAGCAGCAGCAATGAAAACTATCCAGAACATTCAAGCCACTTAAGCGGCAACTACAACAATGGGACTTGAGCGGTAACTTCAACAACAACGATTTGAGCAGGCACTACAGTAATGATTAGAGTGGCCACTACAGCAACTTTATAGATGGTCAATTTGACAATAATTCGATGGCCCAGTACATGGTCTGGAGAGCCTAGCTATTTGAACATTGCACACTTCTGCGATAGCCTCATAAATGCCAACGTGTTCAGAGCAATCCAAGTAATGGCCAAGATAGTGGTCATTACAGTTTTTGACTTGCCAGCCAAGGTGATGATGTGCAGAAGCAATATTGCATTATAATGATGTAAACACAGATCGTGTCCATGAAAACAACTTTGAAAACAAATATTAATTATAAAGGCAACCATAATCATGGATATTAGCCATAAAGGCAGCCATAATCATGGATATTAACTAAAAGGGCAGCCTTAATCATGGATTTTAACTATAAAGTCAGCCATAATCATGAATATTAGCCATAAGACAATCATAATCATGAATATTCACTATAAAGACAAATATATTCAGGGATTTATGATGGCAATAGTCGCATTAGTTTAATACCTGTTGATGGCAGGGGTAAATTTTAAGGAGTTCATTGAAAATGTTCTTCAAATTGTTGACAGTAATGTGGTGACAACAGCAAAGAAAGCTACTTACATTTCCACCCAATTTTATAATGGTAACATTTTGTATAGACATTTATTTTAATCTTGACAATCAAAAGTCTGCAGATCTGAAGAATGTGTGCATCATGTCAAATATGCATTTCAGCCATAAATGTCAGAAATACATGTCTAACACTTGTGAAAAATACACATTTCAGTCACACAAACATTTCAGCTATGCATGTCAGAAATACATTTCACAAACTTGCACTTTGTGTGTAATCCAAAGTGACAATCTATAAATTAAAAAAAAACATGGATCATATTTCAAAACCTAACCAAGACATCAAAACTGGCAACCGAAAACAAGAGTGAAAAAGACTAAAATAATTTCAGCGGACTGTGAATCAAACAACAAACCAAGAATCAATCTAAGAGAACAATGAGCAAAGCTTGTAAAGGAAATGTTCATGTTCGAAAACTGCGATCTTAGCAATAATATCAACAATCCACATTGCAGCCGCAACAAAGTAAGATAACATGGCACCAAGATTGCCAAGTTAGAACCAGATGCATTTCATCTAGTAAGAAAATCAAAATCCAAAAAGCTTCAAGGATTACCGTTAAAAAAGCTGAAGCTCTGGGAGTTAAAGCAAATCAACAGGTACGTCTCTCTAACAGTATATCTATATGTATATGCATATCTATCTATATATCCATCAACTATTTACCTATATTCTTTTATCCCATAACTCCTCAATCAAATACATTTTTAGTCCATATTTTAATTTATTTAACTACACACTAGTCTAATTAAAATATTATATTTTCTCGGCTTATCTATATATAGGTTCTTTTAATTATATCTGCCTTGGTCTTTACATAGTTATGATAACACTAAAAAGATTTGTCTATCTATTTAACCTTTATAAATGGTAGCTATGAGTAGCCTATGAATACCCTTAATTTTACCAACAGATTAAATGCATTTATTACCTTCATTAAAACTAATATATGACTACTAGTATTGAACCTAGTTCCATGTTATTAACAAATTAAACAGATAAGATTGTGCAAGCTGGTTATGTACGGTAGCTAGAAACTCGGTACATTAAGTAGCCTATACGTTGGAATTAATAAATAAAAAGATCGCTGTTATTAAAATGTAAAGCTGATAATATTTTCATTGATGAGGCCACTGGACTGTTGGAGCTGGCTCACCGCTGCTAAATATCGAATTAGTGAAGAGAAACAATGTATTAACTAATGTATCAATTGTCATGTGAGAACAGCTTAAGTGATACAGTTTCTTTGATGCCTTAAGCACAAGTTTTAGCCCCCACCCCTTATAGTATTGCCAAGTCTATTATTAGATTTTCACGTCTATTTCTAGATATTAAGTTCAGACATTCAGCTTGTTTTATTTCCTTTGTGTTCGTAGATGGAATCACAATACCAAGAAAACAAAAATTATTTACACAATCAATGATCGATTTAAATGATGCCCTAAGCTCGTTCTCCTATATGGCTTGTCGTTAAATCGATTACCACTGGAAATAATGCATTAATCAATTTAATAAGAGGTATCGGAGTTGAATATTATAAAATAAAACTGGACTTAGTTCCCTTTATAGTACCTTCATTAAAACTTATAAATGACCACTCAAACTGGACATAGTTCACTGTTAGTACCTTCATTAAAACTAATAAATGACCACTCATACTGGACCTAGCTCCCTGTAAGTACCTTCATTAAAACTAATAAATGACCACTAATACTGGTCCTAGTTCCCTGTTAGTACCTTCATTAAAACTAATAAATGACCACTTAAACTGGACATAGTTCCCTTTTAGTACCTTCATTAAACTAATAAATGACCACTCATACTGGACATAGTTCCCTTTAGTACCTTCATTAAAACTAATAAATGACCACTCATACTGGACCTAGTTCCCTGTAAGTACCTTCATTAAAACTAATAAATGTCCACTCAAAGTGGACCTAGTCTCCTGTTAGCACCTTCGTTAAAACAAATAAATCACCATTCATATTGACCTAGTTCCCTGTAAGTACCTTCATTAAAACTAATAAATGACCACTCATACTGGACCTAGTTCCCTGTAAGTACCTTCATTAAAACTAATAAATGACCACTCATACTGGACCTAGTTCTGTAAGTACCTTCATTAAAACTATTAAATGACCACTCAAAGTGGACCTAGTCTCCTGTTAGCACCTTCGTTAAAACAAATAAATCACCATTCATACTGGACCTAGTTTCCTAGTGTAATCAAACATACCATGACATATATTATTGTAAGTGTAATCAAACATGCTATGCCACATATTATTGTCATTCTAATGACACATACCATGAGACATATTATTATACGTCTAAGGCCATACCATAAAACATACGAATTTAACACCAACACACTCAAAAAAGATATATAAGAACAAAATCGAATACGATTAAAAATAAATTATTTCTTCGCGTTAGATTTATATCTGCTGTAAAATGTTTATTTTAATACAATCCTAAATTATTAGGGATGGACTCGCTTGTTTTTTTTTTTGTTTTGAGAATTATAAAGACAGAGAGAGAGAGAGAGAGAGAGAGAGAGAGAGAGAGAGAGAGAGAGAGAGAGAGAGAGAGAGAGAGAGAGAGAGAGAGAGAGAGAGAGAGACTGGTAATATAGAAGCTGCAATATCTCAAAGATTAGTCAAATTTGACCACCTTGTAGATGCCTTAATACTTTCAGTCTTTAGTAGACATGGATTTAGTTTTTAAATTGATATTCAAATAATAAGATGAAAAAAATATTCTATCGCCAATTATTGACAACTACTGCCAGTTTTCTAAATCAATTTTATTTTTATTCTATAGGAGAGAGAAAGCAGAATAAACCAAGCATTTGATCAGCTGAAAATGTTGGACATGCTGTACAACGCGAAGCGGGCAGAATATCACAAAGAATAATCAAAGATATATGTGGTTAAAAATGCCGCAGACTACAAATGCGATTTATGGTCCTGGAGGAAAGCAACAGAAGATGTTATGCCAGAAACCTTCCCATGACTACATCATGTGGAGTTTACTTAAACCAGCTTACGAAAGCATCAACAATCGGGATGACATCGTTAGAAAGTCAGCTCAAGTTTAAATGCCGGAATGATCTCTGTATGAAGTCACTTTCCAACTTCTTTAACAGCAGTAATGGGATCTGTAGTGCATCATTTTCCAAGCTCAACAACTGTTGCAATAGAATCGGTAGAAATCATTGTCCGCGTTCAGCACCAGTCGGAATGGGATCTTTCGCAAATCAGCCACTGAGAAATCTGACTAATCTCCAGCACCCATACCAATTTCCTGGACATCTTCACCATAGTTTCTGCTCAAGGTAACATTAAGACATAGTTCATATATTACACACAGTTGCATTCGTAAAACATATTATTTATTTGAATTTTTTCAACATCTCCCTACACTGCATAGTGTATATTTCAATTTCAAATGTTCATTATTTTTTAATTATAGCTCGAGCAATCCAAATAATACAGGTCAGACACCTGGTCAAATGCAACCCCCAACATCTACTGCTATGAGCGCAAGAACAAATGTTATCTGCATTAGATACACCCATGTTTCACCTGGCAATGTCAAACAAAATAGTCATATCACGTGAACAATTCTCTGTGGTCCCATCAGATGCCAGACTCTCATGCCCCCATTTCAGCCCCATCCACCTGGCCCAATCAACGCCCATGATACTCTATTCAACAGGGTTTCGCCAACTCAACCAAATTCAATGCCTGCGCCAGGAAGTAAATTCATGCAGATTCAACAATCACCGAATCCCTACACTGACTTCACATAATCAGAATTCTCACACTGAGCTTAATGTTACCACGAATCAATCTCATACTGTGTGGAGTACCAAGTGACCCTGATTTAAATCTAGACGAGTTGTTCAACAATGTAGAAGATCCACTGACATCCAGCAATTACATCATAGCGACTTGCTGGATAAGTTCATTTTGTAGTCATTCTTTATATTTATATATTTTAAATTGTCATACTACTGTGTTGGGTTTAGAGATATATTTTTTTTGAATCGTTAAAAAAAATTACAAGTTCAAACATTTGTTCTATATTTTTGTTTTTAACCAATTTTATAAAAAGAAATTCCAAAAAAATATATATAAATAAATAAATAGGATAATATATTCTACTTGTACAAATAAATACAATGTCAGTTTTAAATGATTTTTAGTCTTAAGATAATAAATGTTTATTTTAACCACATTAATTTATGCTGTTTGTTTTAATGTGTTCATTTATTATGACAAATAAAATATTACGTTCATTTCAACTCGATTTCTGATTGTTTTTTTAAACGTGCCTGTTCCTTGTTTTATTTTGAATATCTTACATATAAATATTCCATGTCCCAGATCATCACTTCCATTATTCTGAACTACCTTCTGAAGAATACCTTTCTATCTCAACCGTTAATCTCACACAATTTGTCCTTCCACTCTATCTCATTCATCTTTGCTCAGCATTTTCACTTGCACTTAACCCTTTCGTCCCTGAATTCAGTGGCTAATACCACTTTATAAACATACAATAAAAAATTCAGTGAAAATATCATATTTATTGAAATATAAACTTGGTACTTATAAGTACCGTCAGGAACGTAGAGAAAAAATTTAAAAAAATTACATAAAAAAGAATTTTGCATGCAAGAACAATATAACAGCAAAGTTGATTTGAAATACAAATAGATATGATGAATATTTTAAAATGTATCAATATTTAGAGAAAATTTATAAATGGAAACATATGGAAATGAATATTTTTTTAGCTTTTCATGACAAATAGCGAAACATTTTTTAGTCATTACAACACAAATAGACATCACAAAGTACATTGAATGGCTTGGAATGTATTTGTTTCATTAGTCACATTTCGTAACATCCATGCTTTTCTAAAAAGTTGGCCAATGCGTTCCAAGATTTTGCTTGTGAATGTCGTTAGAGACAGAATAACCTCCCTTCTTCTCCTGCAAGGTGTAGGTGAACAGGAGGAACCTGAACCATCATTTGAAGGACAACCTCTCTTTGTAATTGGTTCTTTATCCATGGCAATGAGACCCATAGCAAGGTTTCTTCTGAAATCAAGCGGTGATAGCCGACAAAAATATAATCCTAGAAATGAATAGTTCTTTCGGCTCCGCAAGCCGAACCCAAATCTGTTTTTACAGAATAATATAATTTTAAACAGAATATTTTCTCAATCATCACGGGTTATGAAAGTCAGAAAAATATGTGCAGCTGTCTCCTTGACAATAAAATGATTTGTTACATGGTTGATGGCACTCAGAAATTTTGATTTCCAAGATTTTGCTTGTGGATGTCGTTGGAGACAGAAAAACCCCTCCCTTTTTCCTGCAAGGTGTAGGTGAACAGGAAGAACCTGAACCATCATTTGAAGGACAACCTCTTTGTAATTGGTTCTTTATCCATGGTTATGAGACCATAGCAAGGTTTCTTCTGAAATCCAGTAAACGTTCCTGATGTCCTTAGAAACAACAAAGCATTGGCATAGCACATTTCCATCAAAGCGAAGAAAGCCTTTATTAGATAGAATTGATAAAAGACTTGTCAACAACCTGCCACATGACATAGTTTTGGAAACAATGGAACATTTAAGCCCATATCAGTAGACCCGTATTAGTTCAGCTGAGGTAAGCGGTGATAGCCGACAAAAAATATAATCCTAGAAATAAGTTCTTTCGGCTCCGCAAGCCGAACCCAAATTTGTTTTTACTGAATAATATAATTTTAAACAGAATATTTTCTCAATCAACACGGGTTATGAAAGTCAGAAAAATATGTGCAGCTGTCTCCTTGACAATAAAACGATTTGTACTACATTGTTGATGGCACTTGGAAATTATGAAGATGAGACTAAATGGAGTTTTTGTCCTTTTCTTTGTTGTTTTGAAATAGTTGTGTAGTCAGCATTTTGGATACTGAATGTAGAAGCAGTATTTAATCCTGAACAGCCCGCTGAAATAAATGTTCATTACCAGAGCTGTCACTGCTGCATGTTATTGAGCCTGTATCAGATGGAAGCTTTCTAGAATGGTGTATATTTCATCGACTTTGAAATCTTTGTAGAATGAGCCATGTTATCTGGAAATAAATATATGGAAAATTTAATATATTTTTTATAAATACAATAATCATATGCAATAATATCAACATCACTAATCAAAAACATAAGAAAAATCATTTTAAAGTTTGACATTCTATGTCAGACCATCTCAAATCTCAATGTCTAAATGAATTAGTATTACTATTACTTTTAGTCTAAAACCTATAATTTTCATTAATTTATGACTTAAAATTACCAAAATAATTTTGAATAAAACCAATAAAATGCTTTATATTGGCTAATAAGATAAATAAACACACAATAATTGTAAATGTTATTATAAAGCTATTTATTCAACTCTTTATCTTGAAATTACTTTTTCATCGCCTTCATTTTTATTTTTTCCCCTACATCCTGTCGGTACTTACAAGTACCAACGTATATAATCGATTGCCAAAATCAAACTAGTGATTAGAAAGTTATAAAACATGAACAATTCGCTTATCTGACTATAAGTACGTAAGTACCCCTATACCACTGCTTGAGTAAAAAGGTGTCCCTTCTCCATGAGCATCTTACTACACTTATGATTTGAGTTGTTTTGTTTTATTTAAATTACGGTATACTTCTATAGACCTTTCTCACTTGTATTCCTGCGCGTCAGCTGTCTTTGTGAAAGGGTTATAATGGGCTTCCGGTCGCTTTGTTTATACTTGATTAATACTTAACTCGATTATTTTTCCTACTTTTTTTGTCTAATATATGAT
The DNA here is from genome assembly GCA_021962125.1 of Bulinus truncatus. Lineage (NCBI taxonomy): Eukaryota > Metazoa > Mollusca > Gastropoda > Planorbidae > Bulinus > Bulinus truncatus. The sequence continues at coordinate 165,482 of JAGDYQ010000139.1, read as the reverse complement.
AAAATGACTTTAAATTTAATACCAAAATTTAATTTTTGTGATGTTGACAAGTTTTTAAAGTCATAAAATATCCCGATATTAGAGAGAGAAGTTACGAAGAGTTACAAATGCTTCTCTGAGAAGTATGTCCATGACATGAAAAGTTACATTTTACACTAAAATTGTTATTTAAAGTTTATTATAATTGACGATTATTGTTACCAGCAGGCCCGTAGCGTGCGGGGGGGCAGGGAGGCCGGGCCCCCTGCTTATTTGCTCTACTTAGTAAAATGTATTACCTGCCCCCACCCTTGTTATTGCCTTGCCCCCTGCTGTAAAATGCCTGGCCCCTGCTGTAGAATTTTCACGCTACTGGGCTGGTTACCTGTTTAGGAATAGATACGCCCATGCTCATGTACATTATATTATTTAACCATGATTGTTAAAACAGTATATTTTTGGTTAGCATATATTGTGCGATAGATAGTAATTAAAACTCGGTAGTAAAAGGTTTGAAACTACTACCTCATATTCAGTGGCGCAACCAGCGAAAAGTGCTGGGGGGGCTCACATATTGAAAAAAGACAGTTTAACAGTCTTTTTAGTAACTTTATATAGTAAAATATGTATTGATGATTTGGTCTGGGGGGCCTCAAGCCCTCCCCCCCCCGGTTACGCCACTGTTCATTATGCTGAGGTGATGATCAATGTGTTTGTTTTCTTAAATAAACAATATACAGTTACAGACCTTAGCTCTACACTAGGAATTATAGTCAAACTATCAGCGAGATGCTATAGAAACCAGAGAAAAAATCACGAACCTCATAATTTACAGGTAAAAGGAAAAACATATGATATTATAATAAAATATGTTACTTATTTAATATTTTTTAAAATGAAAATATCTGGTGATTTTTTGGTGCGAGAAGGGAATTTATATATGTACAGCCAGATACAAATGCTTGAAAAATGACAAATTAACAAAAAACATAGCCTTTTGGTCAAGGAAGTCAGACTACAATGAGTCATATTCAAAATGTCAACTTTATACATTGGTATACAATTGTACTTTTTTACTGAGTTGAAGTTGTTTGCATTAAACACATGTTTAACTGTTTACAGACAGCCCATTAAAATATTAAGATTAAAATGTCGAGAGCATACACTAGTGTTAGCAGTGGTCTTTAATTATAAAAATTATATCGTATAGTATTAAAAATCAGAAAAACATTGTTATAGTTTTAACATTTAAGATAATAATTAATAATCACACTGAAAAATATATTAAATTTTGATTATTTGATTTTCATGATTAAAATTAAAAGAATAGCGGCAACAGAAATTTATTATTCGCAAATTCAAGTACATTCATTGGTACCGGAAGTGTAACTAGCCCTTCTAAACAAACAATTCAGTAAGGGGACTACTTTATGAGAAAGGTCTATACAACCATAACAATCTTAGGACAACAAAATGAGCCTTTTTTTCTATATTTAACTTCTTTTGTTGACTAAATTTTGATAAATTGACAATGGTGAGTTTCTTTAAAGTATCGACCCCATGTCAATACACTGCTATATATTGCTTACCAGCAGTGCTTTTTTAAAACAAATATTCATTGAAAAACAGAAATTTTACACTGTGACATTTTCTCTTAATATCACGTCCATACCGCGTCGTCTGCCAAACGCCATTTTTATTTTCATTGAAATCTCCATTGAGCCTCGGGCGGTTGATCTTACATTACAACAATTTACCGTGACCGTGGTGAGAATGTTGATTTTTGACTGCTAGCATCCATTACTACAAATGTTAAAAGCACCAAGTGCCACAATGGTATCCTGAGGGTGTCAGACTAAACTGTTTATGGATAGACAGTACACAAACTTTGATCGCTTGAAAGAGACTTACTTAGCTCTTACTTTGAATTTCCCTTTTGTCAAACTGTGACTCAAATGAGAACACATTTTTTTAAAATAATAATAATAAATCTAAAATGACCTTTCTATTACAAAATGGCTGTAAATGAAATAATTAAACCAACGCCACTGGCTAATGGCAGGCATTAGGTCGATCTGACCGTTTGCTCCAAATTGGGCCCACGCCTGGCAGGGGCCCCGCAATTTACATTGAGCATATCACTAATAGTTGTTATTGTTAAAATAAATAGAAGAGGGGCCTCGCAAGCATCCGTCAAATTGGGCCCTGCAATTCGTAAGGCCGTCCCTGGACTGGGCCCCACACAGACAAAAGGATCCCTTCCAGTATTCATTTCAAATAAATATGATGCTGAGAGGGCTTCGCCTAGAGGTTCTGTACTACACTGTATGTATCGACTCTTTACTACACTGTATGTATCGGCTCTGTACTACACTGTATGTATCGACTCTTTACTACACTGTATGTATCGGCTCTGTACAACACTGTATGTATCGACTCTTTACTACACTGTATGTAGGCTATCGGCTCTGTACAACACTGTATGTATCGACTCTTTACTACACTGTATGTATCGGCTCTGTACAACACTGTATGTATCGGCTCTGTACAACACTGTATGTATCGACTCTGTACAACACTGTATGTATCGACTCTGTACAACACTGTATGTATCGGCTCTGTACAACACTGTATGTATCGGCTCTGTACAACACTGTATGTATCGGCTCTGTACTACACTGTATGTATCGACTCTTTACTACACTGTATGTATCGGCTCTGTACAACACTGTATGTATCGGCTCTGTACAACACTGTATGTATCGACTATCGACTCTGTACAACACTGTATGTATCGGCTCTATACAACACTGTATGCGACTCTGTACTACACTGTATGTATCGACTCTGTACTCTGTACAACACTGTATGTATCGACTCTGTACTACACTGTATGTATCGACTCTGTACTACACTGTATGTATCGACTCTGTACTACACTGTATGTATCGACTCTGTACTACACTGTATGTATCGACTCTGTACTCTGTACAACACTGTATGTATCGGCTCTGTACAACACTGTATGTATCGGCTCTGTACAACACTGTATGTATCGACTATCGACTCGGTACAACACTGTATGTATCGACTCTGTACTACACTGTATGTATCGGCTCTGTACAACACTGTATGTATCGGCTCTATACAACACTGTATGTATCGGCTCTGTACAACACTGTATGCATCGGCTCTGTACAACACTGTATGTATCGACTCTGTACAACACTGTATGTATCGACTATCGACTCTGTACTACACTGTATGTATCGACTCTGTACTACACTGTATGTATCGACTCTGTACTCTGTACTACACTGTATGTATCGACTCTGTACTCTGTACTACACTGTATGTATCGACTCTGTACTACACTGTATGTATCGACTCTGTACTACACTGTATGTATCGTCTCTGTACTACACTGTATGTATCGACTCTGTACAACACTGTATGTATCGTCTCTGTACTACACTGTATGTATCGACTCTGTACTACACTGTATGTATCGATTCACCTTACCACTGATACTGCAATGACGCAGGCCCCACAAAGATGGTGGCAGTTGGTTTGTAAGCACGACACGTAAAGCGCAAAATACGGGTTCGCGTCCCATTCATCCTTGCAGTCAACATGTGAGATACATTCATTATGTGACCACCGTGTTGGCTTCGAGCGCACCGCATCATGTAGAGAGGGCATTACAATAGGAGAATAAGTTCGTATTTTGAAATATCATGTCAGAGACCCCCACCGTCATACAGACCATTATGGTGGATGAGTGATAGTGACTCACTATCCAGTCATCGCTTTACCTTATACACCATTTTGATTTTGTTGGAGTTCATTCTGTATAGATTATAAAAGGAACAAAATTCGAAACCTGCATGATTTGGAATTAGAACAATGTCATACAGATCGAGTTTGTATTCTAAGGTATCATGGCATTGTAAACCCGAAATGTCGACCCCCCCCCCCCCATCAGACAGAAACCAAAGTGTCGCCAGGCCCGTCACCCCTCCCATTTACGCCCCTGGAAAGGAGAATGTAATTGAACCAGTAACTCACATTCCAGTAACTTACATTCCAGTAACTTACTATCACAATGTAATTTTATCTTCCGTCGCCTTGTATATACTGAACGTATATCACAAAAGAAAACACTTTAACAAAATTAACAAAATCCTTTTGAAGATACAAATCACTATTTAATTAGAACCATCACGGTATCATTTATCAAACACGGACTAGAACAGCTAACTGACTAAATCTACTATAATAACTGCGCCAAAGCACGACCTCTCATACCAGGTGTACTTCACGACTCTCTCGCAACCACTGGACATCAACTAACTGTACACACAGTCCAGCTACACATCCACACACACCCACAGACAATACAACTCAGTCTCCAGTTACACACTCGTGCTCTCCCCTGCTCATACATACCATACCGTTATCCAAACTCACAGCACACACAGTCACTCTGTGACACTTACATTCCAGTAACTTACATTCCAGTAACTTACATTCCAGTAACTTACATTCCAGTAACTCACATTCCAGTAACTCACATTCCAGTAACTTACATTCCAGTAACTCACATTCCAGTAACTCACATTCCAGTAACTTACATTCCAGTAACTTACATTCCAGTAACTCACATTCCAGTAACTCACATTCCAGTAACTTACATTCCAGTAACTCACATTCCAGTAACTTACATTCCAGTAACTCACATTCCAGTAACTGACATTCCAGTAACTTACATTCCAGTAACTTACATTCCAGTAACTTACATTCCAGTAACTTACATTCCAGTAACTCACATTCCAGTAACTCACATTCCAGTAACTTACATTCCAGTAACTTACATTCCAGTAACTTGCATTCCAGTAACTTACATTCCAGTAACTTACATTCCAGTAACTTACATTCCAGTAACTCACATTCCAGTAACTCACATTCCAGTAACTTACATTCCAGTAACTTGCATTCCAGTAACTTGCATTCCAGTAACTTGCATTCCAGTAACTTGCATTCCAGTAACTTACATTCCAGTAACTCACATTCCAGTTACTTACATTCCAGTTACTTACATTCCAGTTACTTACATTCCAGTTACTTACATTCCAGCTTGTGGTAAATTGGTTATAGTTCAGGTTCAACGTTGTTTTTTTTTTGTTTTTTTTTTTAATTAATTTCTTAATTTTTGTTTCCTGGTAATATTTGTGTGTATGGTATTTCTTTAAAGTTGTTAAGACGCCTTGTTGGACCAATCTGTGTTGTATGTCTGAAATGTCAGCAGGAAGATAAGAAAAATGTCAAGGTTATCGTTCCTTGTTATCACATCGCAGTAATTGGCCCTGTGATAATCCTTCCCGCCGTACGCCCCCTTATCACCATGTTCGCATTTTTATTTCTTTTCGCAGATGTGTATATCAAGGGAAATAAAAATGTTAAAAGGGGAGGTAAGAAGGGCAAAAGTCAATGAGGGATAAATAGTGAATCTAATGATGTTGTAAATTTGTCTTCCCTTGCGGTGAGAAAAGCTCTTGATCATGCTGAATACAAAAATAATAATTATATAGACTTTTATATACAGCTATACAGTGTTATATACAGCTATAAACTGATATGTACCTGCTATATACTTATATACAGTGCTATATTCTGCTATACAGTGCTATATACTGCTATACATTGCTTTATACCGCTATACACTGCTATACACTATTATATGCTGCTATACACTGCTTTACACTATTATATGCTGCTATACAGTGCTATACAGTGCTATACACTGCTATACACTATTATATGCTGCTATACACTGCTATACACTATTATATGCTGCTATACAGTGCTATATACTGTTATACACTGCTTTATACCGCTATACACTGCTATACACTATTATATGCTGCTATACACTGCTATACACTATTATATGCTGCTATACACTGTTATCAATGTTACCTCTAAGCTGCGCGCTTGCGCGCGCGCGCAATTTTTAGAAAACCTCCGCGCAAAAAAAAATTATTCCCCGCGCACAGAATACAATCTGATGAAAATATTACTTCAACTAAATTGCTTATAATATTATTTTCTAAAATTGTCAAGGAATTTAAAAAGTGGTGCTAATGTTTGTTTATATTTGGTAGGCTATCTACATACAATTTATTTACATAAATTCAATATAAAAAGTTATCGCTTCAGTTTCAGCAAAATTAAAACTTGATTTCCTTTTCACCTAATTTATTCAAACGCATGCGCATAAATTATTTCTCCTGTTTTCAAAATGGATGATCGTTTCATACTATAATCAATTAAATAAATAGTTGTAGAAAATAATTTCAAAATGTCGCTACATAAAATGTGCAAAAAAAAAGAAAATGTGTTGCCTGATGCCTCCTTCAAAAACGTGTGGCTTGACGAGTTCGTCCAAACTTTTATGCCGGAGTCAAAATCATCCTGTCGCATTCAACTGAAAAAGATATTTACGGATGATGATGATTAAAGTTCTAATTGACAGTGTCATTTTAGCGGTTAAAATGAATAATTCAATGCTCTCTGTTACAGACATTATTGAGCATATGTCAAAATACACAACTTTGCCTGACAGCTGGAGGAGTAAAAATTATGCGTTCGAATTTCTTGAATCAATATACAACTTCTACGTCTAAATCACTCATGGCATTCCGACAGGGTCTGAAAACGCACTTTTTCAAAGTTCATGTTCCGAGAGCTTTTGCTTGCTACATAATAAGCGCTATATAAATTTAAGTGACTGATTGATAGATTCACTTCCTTTGTTTCTGAAACTACCAATAGCTAATAATTTCAATAGCGATTAGCAATTACTTCAGAAAACCCTATTTTCAATTTTGTCTGATTATTTAAGGTGACTAGCAGTTTTATTAGTTTTAGACTAAGTCATATAGAAATAGTTGCTTTTTTATTAACATTGTTCGAATAATTCTCGCAGATTCGGACTACAAACAACACCCAATTTTTTTATAATTTATTCCAAATTGGCGCCCAAATGTTTTCGAAGTTCTAAAAAGTTGCACAAGAAATTTTTTTACCGCTCAGCGCCGCCAAAAATTAGAGGGAACATTGACTGCTATACACTATTATATGCTGATATACACTGCTTTACACTATTATATGCTGCTATACAGTGCTATATACTGCTATACACTGCTTTATACCGCTATACACTGTTATACACTATTATATGCTGCTATACACTGCTATACACTATTATATATTGCTATACACTGTTATACACTATTATATGCTGATATACACTGCTATACACTATTATATGCTGCTACACAGTGCTAAACACTATTATATGCTGAATAAAATGAAAAAATAAAGTTAACAATATGTACAGAAAAACTTGATCTAATTTGGGTTACACGAAACATTTTTCAAAAAGTATCAAATAGAGAAAATAGAATTCTAATTTGGGAGCTTATTTTTTTTTAATTATTTTTTTCCTACTTGACAATAATAATATAAGTAACCTCTCATCACTGCACTGCCGAACTAAAATGATAAAGAGTGAACAATAATTATAGAACAATTATAGCTAAACTGGGTCACTGTGAACAATAATTATAGAACAATTATAGCTAAACTGGGTCACTGTGAACAATAACTATAGAACAATTATAGCTAAACTGGGTCACTGTGAACAATAACTATAGAACAATTATAGCTAAACTGGGTCACAGTGAACAATAATTATAGAACAATTATAGCTAAACTGGGTCACTGTGAACAATAACTATAGAACAATTATAGCTAAACTGGGTCACTGTGAACAATAACTATAGAACAATTATAGCTAAACTGTGTCACTGTGAACAATAACTATAGAACAATTATAGCTAAATTGGGTCACTGTGAACAATAACTATAGAACAATTATAGCTAAATTGGGTCACTGTGAATATCCTTGTAATTTATCAAATCGGGATAATGAAATATAAATTTTGGGAGTGATAGGGTGGGGGGGGGGCGTCTTTAAGAGACTACGCTTTAGATTGAGATTTGATCAGATTTCACTTGACTAGAAGTAACATTACTTATACATGTACTAGCATACAACTGTACATTTTAGGACTAGCTGGTTACAAAAACTCTAAAGACATAAGAATGAAATCACGTGATTAAAATACAAAAAAAGCCTTTCATGAGTACATTAGAACTCTTATATTTTATTTTGTTTTTGTTGTCATTTGTGTACACGTAGTGAATTTTGTCAACACAATTTATCTCTTCTGGTTTTGTATTTGTTTATATACAGAAATAGACATTGTTGCAGATTTCAGTTTAGTTAATATCAGATGTATATGTCAGATTTTGTTTTTATATTATTATTATTATATTGATTAACAAAAATTATAAGAATGAACTAAATTATTTTTTTCAAATCTCACTTTTTGGAAAAAAAAAATTGGCGGGAATCAATGACTCACAGCATCCCGGCCAATCCCGGGTGTCAATCTGTGCAAGGCGCCATCGCCTGAAAGGTCGGTGGTTAAATACAGAGGTCCAGTCTAGAGAAAGGGGTCAGGTTACACCACTGTCCTGGCGGCTCTGACAGCGACCCGGGTCAGGTGAAAGAAAGAGAAGGCAGGTGATAGCCACGTAGCGGGAAGGGTGTGGGAGGGAAAGTAAGATTTTAAAACTAGCCAAATGAGTACTTCGATTTCTAGCTGCCGTCCTCATAAAGCAATGTTACCTCCTCATCAGTCAATCATTCGTCCACATCAAGTCACTCGATCATGATATTGCCACATCCACATGAAATCAGGTAATATAATCCAATGTTACCCTCTCACAAGTCACTCTATCATGATATTGCCACATCCACATGAAATCAGGTAATATAATCCAATGTTACCCTCTCACAAGTCACTCGATCATGATATTGCCACATCCACATGAAATCAGGTAATATAATCCAATGTTACCCTCTCACAAGTCACTCGATCATGATATTGCCACATCCACATGAAATCAGGTAATATAATCCAATGTTACCCTCTCACAAGTCACTCGATCATGATATTGCCGCATCCACATGAAATTAGTCCATCGCAGTTCCACATCTTTGTAAGTCAATCAAATCAGTCCATATATGATACGTGTGATGATGTTTGTGATATGTGTGATGTGTTTGTGATATGTGTGATGTGTTTGTGATATGTGTGATGTGTTTGTGATATGTGTGATGTGTTTGTGATATGTGTGATGTGTTTGTGATACGTGTGATGTGTTTGTGATATGTGTGATGTGTTTGTGATATGTGTGATGTGTTTGTGATATGTGTGATGTGTTTGTGATATGTGTGATGTGTTTGTGATACGTGTGATGTGTTTGTGATATGTGTGATGTGTTTGTGATATGTGTGATGTGTTTGTGATACGTGTGATGTGTTTGATAAGTGTGTGTACACTACTTTTGAAAATGGTCACATCTATATAGTGTCAGTCTTTTAAGCCTTCATGCCCAGACCAATGATATATTAAAATATATCACAGAAGTATATCACATAAATATATCACAGAAATATATCATAGAAATATATCACAGAAATATATCACATAAATATCACAGAAATATATCACAGAATTATATCACAGAAATATATCACAGAAATCTGGAATCTTCCCCTTCCCGAACGAGTACGAATGACGATGCACAACACTTACAGTATACTTGGTACTTGTTTTATCAAGTATTTGTACTCGAGTACATTTTTTGCAATACTTGTAAATGTACTCTTACTTGCAACTTAAAAAAAACCGTGTGACCGTGTGTACTTATACTCGGACGTGCACCTGGGGAGCTTGTACTCGGACGTGCACCTGGGGTACTTGTACTCGGACCTACATCCTTAGTAAGAGGAACATTTCTACTAATTATTATATACAGAGACAATAATAATAAAACATTCATACCAATATAATGATTAGATGTCTATTCATAAGTAGGCAGGTACTTTAAGTTTATCGCTTTTTTTTTTGTTCTTGACTTATGACACTCCCCCCCCCCCACTCCTCCACTCCACCATCTCCTGTCCCATTCAACAAAACGGCCCCTTACCCCCTCCCCTCCCAAATCACAAGGGCCTCAAGAGAAAATTGGTAACGGTTCTGCATTATTTTACTTCAACATTACCTAGTGGCGTAAATTGGTGTAGGACCCCCCCCACACACACACACACCCACGGACAAAGCGGTAAATGTGTAACAATTACGCTAATGAGAACTTGCATCATGGGAAAATCTCTACGACAGTTTTCGCAGGCAATAAATTGAATTGAAACTCTTTTGTCACTCATCTGTGTAAACCCATGAATGACTTATGGCTTATGGGTTTACGTTAGAAGTTTTACCGCTTGAGGCTATTCTTTCTATCAACACACAAATGTAGCCAATGAAAGCTAATTTAGTCTTTTCTTAACAGTTAGGCCGATACACATGTATACATCATTGTATGTGTGTGTGCGTGTGTGTGTATGTGTGTGCGTGCGTGTTTACTAATATTGTACAGATACGTGTAAATGTGTAGATGATTGTTTACACATTTTGTATTATAATTGACAATTGCACAATCAGTGAACAATATCGCCCAATCGCGATTTTTTTAAACCAGTCACCAACATACCCTTGCTTCCATACATCTATTACCAACATACCCTTGCTTCCAAACACTCATTACCAACATACCCTTGCTTCCATGCATCCATTACCAACATACCCTTGCTTCCATACATCCATTACCAGCATACCCTTGCTTCCATACATCTATTACCAACAAACCCTTGCTTTCATACATCTATTATCAACATACCCTTGCTTTTATACATCCATTACCGACAATACCCTTGCTTCCATACACTCATTACCAACATACCCTTGCTTCCATACACTCATTACCAACATACCCTTGCTTCCATACATCTATTACTCTACATACCCTTGCTTCCATACATCTATTACCCTACATACAGACCAGAGATGAGCGGACAGCGGACACGTCCGCTTGCGGACGCAGATCCGCAGACTTTTCCGAATCCGCGGACTGAAAGCGGACGCTTCGTATGGTTAAGTTGCGGACTCGCGGACTGACGCGGATCTTCTTTAGCGTTACCATAAAAAATTTCAAGTCATTTAAACAGCTAAATTTCAGCAATGCGGACGCGCGGACTGACTGCAAACCTATGTTGTAAGATTCTGCGGACGCGGATCATTGATAGAAATCCATGGACGGACGCGGACGCTAAATTTCAAGATCCGCACACCTCTGATACAGACACAAGTAACAAACATTAAGTGAACAATTTCTCATGAAGTCAGCAGGGGCGTACGTGTGTCTGTTGAGGCCCCCCCCCCCGTAGCAGAAAAAATATTGGGCCCTTTAGAAAAATAGAGAGATGTCAAACTTTTACTTTAGGACTTTGTGGGGTCCCTAAATATATTTTATGAAGCGAAACATAAATCAACTCAGAATATCATTTATTGTCGATTGAATGCTGATTATGTAATTTCACATTGTATTAATAATCAACATTTTTTAAAACTCTTTTCTCCTTAATGTATAATTTGACTACCCTGAGTTCACAAGTGGAAACCGTGTGTTTGTTCCCCCGTCCATGTTTTGAGATCACACCCCCCTCCACACTCGAAAGCTACAGCGCGGACCTATATACAATTGCAATTTCAACACTTACGTAAAGCTGGCGAGCTATCTATTGTGTTTATATTTGAAAAGCGAATTTTGTTTCTGTGGGAAATTCTGTTAAGTTCACCTACCCTCCCTCCCGCTCCGCACTGTTGTCTAGACGTTGTTGTTTGACCTAGATTACAGCAGACCAAAGTGTCAGACTTCTTATATGCGCCCCGAGCCTCACCCCTACCCACTTGTCTCACGGGTTTTTTTTTTCTTTCTAGGAGTGAAGATTTTAAAAGAGGAGTTGTCTCCCCCTCCCTTTACGTGTTTGT